>JAOTRH010086291.1:0-16846 GCA_034768845.1 Heliamphora exappendiculata | reverse complement strand
AAACCTAATTAAACTCAATATCATTATTATTATTATTATAAAATAACAACTTAATAATAAAATAGTTTATAAAAACAGCAACAAAATAGAACTTAATATAATTAAAACATAACAAACAGAAAATAAACAATAAGCCCAAAAATAACCCAACCAAACAAGGCCTAAAGGGTGCAACCAAACCCAACAGAACCCAAAACACGCACTGAGCCAAAACCAAAACTGAGTGCACACTCGAAACCCCAAAACCAGAGGGTTCAGGGTTCGCCGGAGGCGCCAATGGAGGTCGTCGGTGGCCTCCGATGGTGGTGGAAGGGGTTTCGAGCAGGCAAGAGAGGGAGAGGGAGAGGGCGAGGGAGAAGGAGAGATCGGGGAGAGACCCGAACCAGAGAGGTGTAAAGGTGGATAGCAGCGTCGGTGGGTGGCGTCGGTGGCGTCTGAGGTGGCGTCGGTGGGTGGCGTCGCTAGTCGTCGGCAGCATCTGGGGTGGCATCGGTGGTTGTCGGCGCCGGTGGTGGATTAAGGAGGCATCGGGGCTGAGCTTGGGTTTGCCAGTACTCACTTCCTCTCTTTTTCTCTGTTTCTTTCTCTCTTGCACAGAAAACATCTAAAATGCTTATGATATATATACACACACCACACCCTCCGGCCTTAATGATCCTAACCCTATTTTTGGTTACAAATCAAAATTTTCCATCACAGAACCCCTTTCAACGCCCCTTGATCGATCGGTTTCCCCCCTTCAACGCCATTACAAAATTAATTAGTCTCCTTCCTTAAAAGTTTTTAGTCAACTGATATAATTGTGTATATATATATATATATATTAATATCATTTATTATTATTTATTTTTATTTATTTTTTGTTTCTTTGGGATATTGCAAGGTTATTAAATTTTATGGTTTTGATCAAAGTCCTAATAGTTCTGTGTGTACAAGAAGCGTGATGAAAACGTGGTAGTGTTTCTAGTACTATATGTGGATGATATCTTGCTCATCAGAAATGATGTGGAAGTGTTATCTTTTGTGAATGTATTATTATCCAGCCAGTTCGATATAAAAGATTTGGGAGAAGCTAGTCACATCCTTGGGATTAAAGTTTTACGAGATCGCAAGCAAATAATGTTAAGCTTATCACAAGCCATTTATATCAATATGATTCATGCTCGTTTTAGCATGTAGGATTCCAAGAAAGAGTTCCTCCCTTTCGGACATAGAACACTTTATCCAAGGATTAGTGTTCCAAGACAACTGTAGAGATAGAGAAAATGAAGACAGTTCTTTATACTTTAGCAGTAGCAAGCCCCATGTATGCTATCCTTTGCATTAGACCTAACATTTGTTTTGCTATAGGTATGGTTACTAGATATCAATCTAAGCTAGGGTAAGAACATTACACACTGGTAAAACATATACTCCAGTAATTGAAAAAGGCTAGAGATTATATATTAGTTTACCAGACAAATGGTCTAATACCCTTGGGGTATACAGACCCGAATTTCCAATCAAATAAGGATTTTAGAAAGTCAAACTCAGGTTATGTGTTTAGCTTAGAAAGTGGATCCATAAGTTGGAGGAGAATCAAGCAACTATGTATTGTTGATTCTACTATGAAGGCCAAATATGTGACCGCCTTCGGATCTAGATGTGGTACCTCGGTATAATCAGTTATTACACTTTACTGTGATAATAGCAGTGCAGTTGCTAACTCAAATGAATCCAGGATCCACAAGAAGGGAAAGCACATCGAGCGTAAGTATCATCTAATACGAGAAATCGTGCACAAAGGCGATGTAGCAGTGACCAAGATTGCATCGGGAACAACCTAGCAAACCCATTTACGAAGAGCTTATCGGCCAAGACTTTTGATAATCACGTAGAGAGGACAGGAGTGAGATGTATAACAGCATGACTAAGTCTAAGTGAAAAATTTTTAAGAATATAAACTAAAAGCCATACTTTTGTGTAATGGATTTTGATATTGATTTTATTCATTAATAAAATTTGTTATTTCCATTTTATGAGAATTTGTACGAGCAATATTTGCGCTGCATTATTTATTTAATATTATGCATATGTGCATTTTATTCTACATAGTAGATAATCTAGTGTGCAGAGTTCGACTTACACAGAAAATTAGATTATCGGTTCTTGTAGAATATAAGCCTTTTGTTCACAATCTTAGATGGAATTGGATACACCACCGATAGAACTGTAGCACAACATTTTAATAGGTATGCCTTGATTATAGGGAATGGTATAGTTCTAACTCACTGTGCTAGTACACTTTATGTATAATTAATACCCCATGGTTATTATAGGTGTTTATGCTCTTATTCTCAAAATAATTAATAGATACATTAATTTAGTGTTTTCTATTTTAATTCATAAAAAAGTAAAATTTATTATAGGTCAAATAAGCTCAATGAAAAAAATAGCAACATTACGTGTATGGTGAATATTAATTATTAATGAAATCTATGTCCCAATATAGGAATTGATGATACCCCCTTAAGAAAACTTATAAGTTTTGATTCTATCAAACCCTACAAGTGAATTTGTATCCGACATATCAAATCAGTTACGTGGAAAGTCTTAAGAAAATTATAAGTGCTCGATTAAATAAAATTGTCAGTAATTTAATTTAATCGACGAGCATCGATAATCTTAACGTGAGCAGATAAATAAGCATTTAATAACATAGAGCTCGAAATTATTTTTGAGATAAGACTAGGAGTGCAATTATAATTATTTAATGGTATAAATTGTAATTAATAAAATTAGGAATTCAATTCGGATTGAATTAAATTTTTTCTAATTACATAAAAAGCTCGAATCTTATTTACTCCTTAGGTCCCTACAATAGCCTATATATATGCGTCATAACCGCCTTGGCAGCCAGGGTTTCTTAATATTTTCGTGATATTAAGGAGAGGCAGCCGAGTTAGGGTTAGGCCATGAAATTCATAGGCCACTCTCTGTTCGTGATCGGGCAGGCATACAGGAGTACAACAGAAAACTCGAGACACATTTCACTTCCTGCTCGTGTGCATCCATCTAGAAGATATAATCTGTATGCACTGTCATCGGTTCTTGGGATTTCGTTTCCCAACAATTGGAACAAAAAAGGGCCACAAGTGCTCAATCTTCCAATAAACTAGATATTTCAGCCATTAAAAGATGACACTCACAGAGATGAAGGACCGTCGAGAGAAGGGACTTTGTTACCATTGTGATGAGAAATATGTATCAGGCCATCATTGTAAGAAGTTGTCCTACATTGAGGTGTGTGACAGTGATGATGATGAAGACCAAGAAGATTCTATTGAAGAGGCAAAAACTTCACAAAATGTCAACTTTGAAACCACACTTGAGATCTCTCTTCATGCAATCTATGGGGTTCCGAATCCTCAAAGAAATGCGTGTAAAAGGTAGCATTGGACGACAAGCTCTCACCATCCTTGTCGATTCTGGAAGTACCCATAACTTCATGAATGATCATGTAGCAAAGAAATTCAGAATTAAAAGTGTGAAAGGGGACCATTTCAAAGTAATCGTTGCTAGCGGTGAAAAGTTATCCAACATTGGACTTTGTTTGGGAGTATAAATGTTTTACAAGGAGTTCCAACCACTGCTGATTTTTATTTACCACCCTTAGAAGGATTTGATGCTTCCTTAGGAATTCAGTGGTTACACACTCTTGGTCCCATCACATGGGACTTATCTAATTTACAAATGCGTTATAAGGTTGAGAAACAGGAAATTGTACTCCAAGGCATGAAAATACCTGAAGGAAAGATTTTTGGTGAAACAAGTATCAAGCGTGCAGCTACGAAAAGCACTAAGGGCATGTTGTTGGGACTTAACTCTCTCTATCTTTCAAATTCAAAGCTGTTTGGGAATTCTCAACTCCAAAAGTGATATATTTGAAGAGCCTTGGGGATTACCGCCGACAAGAATGCAAGATCATCAGATTCAATAATTGGTAGGAAGCAAGTCTGTTAGCGTGCGGCTCTATCGATACCCACATTTCCAGAAAGCTAAAATTGAGTGCACTGTGGCTGCATTACTCTCATTTGGAGTTATTCGAAATAGTACCAGTCCATTTTCTTCACCAGTACTCTCGGTCAAGAAGCATGATGGCTCCTGGCACATGGGCATCGATTATCGGGTGCTCAATCACATCACCATCAAAGATAAGTTCCCAATTCCTGTTGCAGATGAATTGCTAGATGAGCTTTATGGAGCTCAATTATTTATCGGACTATATCTACAATCTGGTTATTATCAAGTGAGGGTTCACCCAAATGACATTTCCAAGACTGCATTTAGAACTCATCATGGCCATTACGAGTTCTTAGTAATGCCATTTGGATTGACAAATGGACCTTCGACATTTCAATCCTTGATGAATAATATACTGGTATTTTTTATGATACATTATCTATAGTCCGTCATTGGAGGAGCGCATTTGAAACATGTGGAACTAACATTTTATATCACACAAGCACATAAGTTACATGTTAAAAAAGGGAAAAATGTGAATTCGGGCGGCAAGAGATCAAATATCTAAATATCTTGGCCATATTATTTCATCTCGAGGAGTATCAATGGAACCAGAAAAAGTGGCTGTAATGGTTCATTGGCACAAGCCAACCACTTTTAAGGCCCTTAGAGGCTTCCTTGGCCTGACAGTATAAATCAAAGAATTTATCAAAGATTATGGCAAGATAGCTGCTCCATTAACCGCCATGCTAAAGAAAGATTCCTTTCGGTGGACAGATGAAGCAGAAAAAGGCATTTGAACTTCTCAAAAATACAATGATCAGGTCCCTATACTTGCACTCCCTAATTTCTCTAAAGATTTTATTGTAGAATGTTATGCTTGTCAGACAGGAATTGGTGGAGTCTTGATGCAAAACAATCAACTCATTGCTTTTTTCAGACAAGCATTGAGTGGTAAGAATTTGCTATTGTCAACATATGCGGAGGAGATGTTAGCACTTGTCAAAACTGTGGAAAATGGCATCCTTACTTATTGGGTCAGCGTTTTATTGTAAGAACAGATCAACGAAGCCTCAAGTATTTATGGGAACAACGAATTTCAACAGATGAAGTTAATGGGGTATGATTTGTAATTGAGTATAAGCGTGGTGCAAAGAATCGGGTCACTGATGCTTTATCAAGAAGAGAGGAGCATAATTTATTGATGGCTATTTCTCAGCATGTACCAACATGGTTGGATACAATCAAGGAAGAAGTTTCTAGCAACCATACCTTGTCCACGATAGCTGAGACGTGCAAACAAGGTGAAGTCATGGACTCACTTCAATTTTAGGAATGAGATGATATTTTTCAAGGACAAAACTCATCTCGATAAGAGTTGTACTCTGTGCGAGCCAATCATTGAACAGTTTCACCAGTTTGGGCATGAAGGTTTCATCAAGACACTTCAACGAGTAAAGGCTAAATTTTATTGGAGGGGTATGACAAAACAAATCAAGGAATTCATCAAAAAGTGTGATATATGTCAGAAACATAAGGTGGAAAATTTATCTCCAGCAGGCCTTCTTCAACCTCTCCCGATTCCAAATCAAGTATGGACTAATATATCCATGGATTTTGTGGATGGGATACCAAGGTCACAAGGCAAGTCTACACTGTTTGTTGTAGTAGATAGACTCTCAAAATATGCTCATTTTGTGCCTGTCTCTCATCCCTATACAGCACCTAAGATTGCACAAGTATTCTTCGATAATATCTTTAAACTGCATAGGATGTCGAGCTCTATTGTTTGTGATTGAGATCCACTTTTTACTGGTGGCTTTTGGAAAGAATTATTTCGATTGTAGGGTACAAGCTTCAATTTTAGTTCATCTTACCACCCACAAATGAACAGACAAACAGAGGTAGTCAATCACACCGTCGAGATGTATTTAAGATGCTTCACGGGACATCAACCTAAGGAATGGGTCAGATGGTTATCTTGGGCTGAATATTGCTACAACACTAGCTGGCACTCTTCCACCAAAAAGACTCCTTTTGAAATTGTGCACGGGAGGGCCTCCACCATCATTATTATCATGTGTGCCAAGAACTACTCTTGTTGAGGCAGTTGATAAAGAGCTCAAATCAAGAGATCAAGTTCTAAATGAGCTAGGAGACAACCTACTACAAACACATTATCGAATGAAACAGGTGGCAGACAAGCATCAAACGGAGCAGGAATTTGAAGTTGGAGATTAGGTCTACTTGAGGCTTCAATCCTATAAGCAACTTTCTCGATCGTCACGAAGGAATTTGAAGCTATCTCCACAGTTTTATGGACCATTTCAACTTATAGCAAAATGTGGTGCCATCGCATATAAATTAGATTTGCCCAGTGGAACTCGTATTCACCGTGTTGCATGTTTCGAGTTTAAACTAAAAAGGTGGGTGACACTGCCCAGTGCATTCCTCTCTTCCTGTTTTACCCAACGGTGGTGAAGTACATCCAATTACACAGACCATTTTGGATCACCAGATCAAAAAGAAGCAAAAGCAAGTCCTTATTCATTGGAAGTGACTCGCCAGCCAAAGCCACATGAGAAGATGCTGAAAAGAAGTAGAAGCAATTTCCAGAGCTATTCCCTTGAGGGAAAGGGTAATTTTTAGAGACGGGTAGTGTTAGAGGGCATGTGAATAAATGGTAGATTGGTAGATTCGTAATTACTATGTTGAGACAGCCATTTGTGGCTGCCATGGAGTCTTTTTTGATAAGCTTATTTGAATAAGTTTAGATAAGAGTTGTTGGGTTGTTAGCTATAGCTTAGGATGGATTAGGGTTTGGTTTGTTGAGCAGATTAGCATTGAATTGTTAAGTTGATTGAGTCTATATGTAAATCATGCCTATTTAAAGAATGGAGAATAAACTGATGGGGTGATTTTCGTTTTCCAAACTTTGGTGGAAGCCATCTGGTTCGCTACAGAAGTCCATCATCATTACCTTTTCCATCTATCACCTTCTAACATAAGTCAATTTCCTTTAGCACACAAGATTCAAGCACATTAAATAAATTTAAGGAAGAATGAACCTTATAAATTGGAGAAGCATTAGAAATACTTTTTCCTTTTTTATTTTTTATTTCTTCCCATTCACTAGACTCTTGACTTGAGCCCATCCTTTTGTCTTCTTTCACTTTCAATTCTTATTTGGGTAAGGAAGTAAAACTTATGACCTTAGACTTGTTAGGACAAGAAATATTAGAGTGATCAAAAATCATACATTTATCACACTTTAGGGGCTTTCAAGGCACTTCCACTATAACTTCATAAGAAGACCCATAGCCCAGATTTAGCATGAAAGAATTTATAATATTCTTATTTGCTTGAATTTCAACACATGCTCTAGCAAAAGTAAGTCTTGCTTTGGATTTCTTATGGTCATCAAGATACAAAGGTTTTCTAATAACACTTACCACGTAACTTAAGCCAACATTAGTTCAAAGTTCAAGAGGTACATTATAAAAACTTCACCAAAATTGGCACACTAGAAAACACTTCTTTAGATAAATGCATCCTCGGGAACCATTTTTTAATAATAATTAGTTTACTACCAAAGAAGTATGGACCCTTCTCAATAATTGTTTCAATAGCTTCTTTACTTTTTATCTTGAAAATAAAAAAACAATTATCAAGAGTTACGACATCATTGAGATTTTCCTTCCATAACTTTTCTCTCCAACTTTTAGCAAGATGAAAAGATAGTTTCCTGTCAATGAAAGACCCCACCAAAGCATTATCCCATTGAGAACGCCCATCTTTAAAAACTTCAAGAGGGACTTTTAGCTCAATATTTCCAAGCCAAACATTAAAAAGGCTAAGATTACCACGTATCTTATCAAAGTAAGAGTTTTCTTTCACACTGTTAGACCAAGATGTTAGTTTTATTATGATTATATTAGCTTTTATATTATTATTATCCGGTGTGGTTGGGCACACCATATCTTATTATGTGGTCTCGTTGTTCTATAAATAAACCGTTGTGTTCTCTATTGGGGTTAACGCCTTCATTGAGCTTAACACTATCAGTTTAACATGGTATCAGAGCCATCACCGCCAACCGCTCCTTGAACCCTAACCTAGCCCCCGACCACCTAAACCTCATCCTCCAACGCCGCCACCCACCAACACCACCATCTTTAGCGCCGAAATCCACCAAATCAGTCTCCAACAATCGCCGAAACCCTAACCCTCGCCACTAACCACGCCAGTCCCATCCTTCAGCGCCGAAACCTACCACAGCCACCTCCTCTAGCGTCGAAATCCAAAACCCAATCCCCAACAGTCGCCGACAGGCGCTGAGCCCACCAAACCACTACCGCTAGCGCTGAAACCCACACATCAGTCCACTCTTAACGCCGAAACCAACCAAAACCACCGCCTCTAGCGTCGGCAACCCCAAACCAATCCACCAAAGTCGCCGACAGCAAGTTCTATGTTGTCCCTTCATTCATCCATAAGATGGCCTGCTTTCCATTCAACAACAAGTTCTGTGTTGTAAAATTTTTGTTGATACAGTGAGGGTTGTCTGGTTGTGGGTTCCCGGGGATTTGAATAAGAATATCATCGGAGGACGATAAGTCTGCTATCTGGACTTCTGGGACTGCTGAGTCTCTAACGGATACTGGGCGACCAATGAGAACTGAGGTCTTCTCTTCTTCTACTTGGCTTGTCGATGAAAAGCTTGATGGTGCTTCTGCTTATCCCTTGTGGCGGAAGAATGTGTTGAAATCTTTGCAAGGGATGGAATTGGATTCCCGCTTATTTAACGATGCCCCTGATCCTAGTTCTCCTATTTATCGTACCTGGATATGAGACAATGCTCGTCACTTCAGTCAGATTATGAATTCCATGGACCACAATGTCAAGATTTTGGTTGCCAGTGCCGATACGGTAAAAGAAAACTGGGGGGCTCTGGAGGATATCTATTCTTCTACAAATGACTTATTGCGCCTTTATGATGTGATGCGAGGCTTCTTCCACTCGCAACAAGCTGGTCGTCCTCTTCAGGAGCACTTTATGGGATTTAAAGTGCTTGTCAACAAGTTTGATCGACTTCTTCTATTCATCAGTTCTATCAGTAAATTTTAGGAACAGCGGATGCAGATTCTCGTCGTGTGCTTGTTGACAAGTTTGGATTCTGAATATGACATGGTTCGTTCCCAAATTCTTGCTGGGACAGATATTCCTACATTATTTGAGACTTTCTGTCGGGTGAGACGTTCGATGCGCCGTGACGACAGTCGGCCTTCCTCTGATACTAATGGTCAGTTTGCCCTTGTTGCTTCTCAAAGAGGCACTAGAACTCGTGGCCATGGCCGTGGTAGGGGCCATGATGGAGGTCGAACAGGTAGGGGGCTCGTGAGACTTGTTCTTGCCACTATTCTGGGATCCAGTGCCATATTCGCAATCAGTGTTATAAACTACATGAAAGACCGTCCCCAGTAGCTAATGCTGCCGCTGAGTACCCCTAGGTAGACTCGTCTTCCTCTTCTCAGAAACACCTCGTAGAGATGACCACAGCTAAATATGAGCAGTATGTCCAGTCTCAAGTTACTAGCCCTAGTCCTCCTGCTCCTGCTGCCTCTACCTTCGCAGGTAATGCTAGTGCCTGTCTGGCGACTACTCCATCTGCCTGGGTGATTGATTCAGATGCCTCCTATCATATGGTTGGTTCGACAGGTATATTATCGGACACTCAGGTAACTCCTAGCCATCATGATGTTCTTGTAGCTAATGGATCTTCCTTACCGGTTAAGGGACGTAGAGTCACTACTCCCACACCCTCCTTAACCCTACCTAATGTCTTACATACACCTGAAAATTCATTTAATTTATTATCAGTCAGTCGACTCACTAATGATCTCAACTGCTGTGTGATTTTTTATCCTGATGGCTATGTTTTTCAAGATCTTACGACAAAGAAGATTATCAGTAGAGGTCGAGTTTCTGGTGGGCTTTACTTGGTGGAGGAGGTGGCTACTACGGCCTGCTCAATAGTTTCTTCTTCTAGTTTTGAGGCTCATTGCTGTCTGGGGCATCCATCTATATCCAGTTTACATAGTCTGTATCCTAGTTTTCGCTCTATTTCTCATATTGAGTGTGAGTCGTGTCTGTTAGCAAAGCACCTGCGTGTGCCTTTATTATCTCGGGTCAATAAACGAGCTTCGACTCCTTTTTCTTTGGTTCATTCAGATGTTTGGGAGCCATGTCCCATTGCGTCTGTTTTTGGTTTTCGTTATTATGTCATATTTGTGGATGATTATTCTCGTGTGACTTTTTTATATCTTATACGACACAAATCTAAACTAGCATCTATTTTTTCCTCATTTTGTACAGAAGTAAAAATCCAGTTTCAGGCTCAGGTTAAATGTTTGCGCAGTGATAATGGTGGCGAGTATCTCTCCACCCAGCTGAAGACTTTTCTATCTACTAATGGTATTGTTCATCAGACTTCTTGTCCAGCTATCCCACAGCAGAATGGTGTCGCTAAGCGCAAGAACCGCCATATTATGGAGACTACTCGTGCTCTCTTGTTTCAAATGCACATGCCTAAGCAATTCTGGGGACATGTCGTGTTAACTGCTTACTACTTAATTAACCGTCTCCCATCTCAGCTCCTTGGTGGCAAAATTCCGATGGCGATCCTCTCCTGCAACGAGCCTTTTCTCTCTCCCCTTGAGAATTTTTGGCAACCTTTGTTATGTTCGTGACACCCATCCTCAGCGAACGAAATTGGATGCTCAGGCTGTCAAATGCATCTTTCTTGGTTATTCGAAGACTCGGGAGGGGTATCGCTGTTTTTGTCCATCTCTCCACAAGTTCTTTATGTCTCGCGATGTTGCCTTTGTGGAGTCTACTTCTTTCTTTTCTGCATCAGATTCGGCTGGGTCGAGGAGAAGGCAATATGATCTTGCACATCTTGATTTTTTATTGTCTTGCTTGCCTTTGTCCTCTTCTGCAGGTGTTCCTCCTACTAAGGGGTCATCTCCACCTTCTCCTTCCACTCCTTCAGCTTCATTGGATCTTTCCTCTACTGAGGCAATTTCCTCGTTTGTGGATCCTCTTCCCACGGTAAGTGCTCCTTATACTTCTATTGCTACTCGAAAATCTTATTGTATTTGCAGGGATCATCCTCTCTATACTCGCTCCTACAAGGGCCTTTTCGTCTCGTTACAGACTCGTATCGCCACTCTATATCAGGCCACTATTCCTTGTACTGTTCCCTAGGCTTTAGCTGACCCTAGCTAGCGGGGTGCTATATTAGACGAAGTTCACGCTCTTAAGTCTAGTTCTACCTGGTCTCTCGTTTCTCTTCCGGAGGGCAAACAAGCTATTGGTTGCAAAGGGTCTTTACGGTCAAGGTAAATCCTGATGGTTCTCTTGCTTGCTTGAAGGTCCGTCTCGTTGCCAAGGGATATGCTCAAACGTATAGGGTTGACTAATTTGAGACCTCTCCTGTTGCCAAGATGACATTTGTTCGCCTGTTTATGTCTCTGACTACCACTCGCCATTGTCCTCTATACCAGCTTGATGTGAAGAATGCATTTTTTCACGGCGATTTGTAAGAGAAAGTTTATATGGAGCAACCTCCTGGGTTTTGTTGCTCCGGCAAAGATCATACGGTGTTCTATAGACGCTCATTTGCTGATTGTATTCTATTGATTGTTTACATTGATGATATTGTTATCACAGGTGATGATGCGGTGGGCATTTCTACGTTGAAGTAATTTTTAAAATCTCAGTTCCAAACTAAAGACTTGGGAGAATTGAAATACTTTCTTGGAGTCGAGGTTGCACGAGGTAAGAAGGGTATCTTTATCTCCCAGAGGAACTATGTGCTGGATATTCTTGCTGACGCAAGGCTTTTGCACGCAAAGGGAGTTGAGTCACCTATAGACCCGAGTATTAAACTTCTCCCTGATGAGGGTAATGTTTTTCCTCATCCCGACAGATATAGGAGAATGGTTGAAAAGTTGAATTATCTGACAACAAGACAAAATCAGACATAGTCTTTCCTGTGAGTATGGTGAGCCAATTCATGGCTGCACCTCGGGTCCCACATTAGAATGCCGTGGTTAGAATTCTACGCTATATCCACAGTAATCCTAGTAAGGGGTTGCATTTTAGTGATTACGGTCACACTATGATGGAAGAGTATTCTGATGCTGACTGGGCGAGATGTCCCATTGATCGGCGGTCCACTTCTGGATTCTCTATATTTCTCGGTGACAATCTTATCTCTTGGAAGAACAAGTAGGACGCGGATTCGAGATCAAGTGTCGAAGCAGAATACCGAGCCATGGCCTTGGCCACATCTGAGATTTTGTGGATTCGTCAATTGCTTAGTGAGTTGGGTGATCCCTGTAATGGCCCAACGAAGCTTTTGTGTGATAATAAATCTGCAATGTCTATTGCCACGAATCCGTTGTTCCACGAGCGTACTAAACATATCGAGGTGGACTACCATTTTATTTGGCATGGGTATCAAATTGTGTGATCGTGTTCGGTGCGGTTCGTACTAGAGAGTAATTGGCGAATATCTTTACTAAGTCTGTTCCAGGTCCTCGGGTTCATTACATATGGAACAAGCTGGGCATGCTAGATATATATGCGCCAGCTTGAGGAGGAATTAGTTTTATTATGATTATATTAGCTTTTATATTATTATTATCTGGTGTGATTGGGCACATCATATCTTATTATGTGGTCTCGTTATTCTATAAATAAACTGTTGCGTGTCCTATTGGGGTTAACGCCTTCATTAAGCTTAATACTATCTGTTTAACACAAGAATTCACCTTGCTCGATTCTATATTAATTGTTGCTCATCCCTCCTCTAATGGGTTGTAGAATCAACCGACTATTTTAATCCCAAAGTAGTACTCGGTTGAACTAGAGTAGTGGCCGATGTAGAACTCATGTGACCAAGTTAGAGTTCACTCACATCTAAACGAATAAAATTAATTTTTTGTACAATAGTTCCATTACCACCAACCTGATTAATCACAATATTAGAAGTTAAAGGAAAACTCTCAATATCTGATCGACCATCAAGAGCCCCATGAGTTTTAAGAGTGCTAAGACTACCGCAAATACAAATTCCTTCATAAGCATACAGGTTGTTTTTGTCAAAAACATATTCCAAATCTACTCCAGAAAATCCATCATCTATAAGGTTTTTCCCATATTTTTCATGACTACAATCGTCTGATTCCAAACGATTTTGGACTAATGAGCCACTTCTATTTCTTAATTTCTTTCCCATGAAACAAAGCAATTACACGATGATGATCCGTAAATTATATTTGTTGATGGGTTAAACCTGATCCAACCGCTCTTTCCCCTAGATGGACACCTACAAGGACTAATAAACATGAACTGCCCAGTGGCCTTTCTCCGAAAGCCGCTCCGATGCTCCAATTAGAAAGTGTTGTAAGAACCAAAACCAAAAAAGAAATGTAGATTTTTCTTACCAATCAAATTACCCCCTTTCCTGGGCCTGAGACTCTCCTTTTATAGGGAGTCAAATGCTCTTTCTCTCTCTCTCCTAACTTCATGATTATCCTCTGACACCTAGCTCTGCAGGGCGGCTTTGCCCCGGCCAACGTCACGTCAGTGCAAGAACTGACTGTTCGCAGTGTACAATCACATCACCATCAAGACTGACACATCGGCCTGTCCTTTGGGCCGAAACACACTCTCATAGCGCTCCCACTAAGTGGAGCGCACTCGATGGAGGGAGGCGCTCAGTCTAATTACATTAAATGCTGAACTTTCCTGGTCAAATCATATTTAATGTTGTCAGAACTCGAACTTCATGTTTTGTGCCCAGCTACGTGACTTCGGATCCAGTGAGTGGGCAAAATCATTGAGTCCTGTCTCTGGACCTCGGTCATAGCCTTGAGCTGGCTCTCACTAGGTACTTCCCTCTCGGGTCATGAGGAGGCGTGTCGGGACAGACCCTAGACCCACCCGCTGTGTACTTCGGCCCAAGACCCTTCAGCAATCAAGAAGAGCTGAAGCAAATAATACCTCTCTAAACAAGTCTCCTTTGCAGAGCTGAACTTCAATCCAGTGTAAGAATTCTTCGATTCCCATTGTCTAGGGCTCACGCCAAAGCCAAATGCAGGACCCAACTCTGGATGAGGCTGGTGTCCCAACGTTGACAATCTGAGATTGAAACCCTCTCTGTGAGAAGTGAATGATTCTGGAGAATCTTTCGGATCGATGGAGGTTTATAACTTTAGGGAACAGAACTCTCCCACTCAATTAATTGCAGAGGTGAGAAAACCCTAAACCGCCATGGGCGTCGCAGTCGATCTGCAGTGTTTTTGTGTCCAATCAGGCTGGAAAAGGTATCTTTGACAAGCGCAAGCAGCCAAGCTAAAATCGTAGGCACCGCTGTCTCAATCTCAGGCGCGCTCGTCGTGATTCTCTACGCCGGTCCCGCGGTTATAAGATCTTCGTCACCACCATCCCCTGCGCCCAATCAGCTCCTGAGCTCGTCCCTCTGGAATAGGAATTGAAATTCTAAAACTAAACATAAAACTAATCGAGGTACTTTGTGAACACCAATCCGTCACATAATTAGCTTTATGCATGGTTTTCCTCCCGGAGACTAAGTTTGTTCCAAATGAAATAATCTGATAACAAGGGTGGAATGTATGCGAGTTGAAGTGTGTGATACAGTGATTGTGTGCAAGTGTATGTTGATTGAGGAAGGGCGGGACGGGGAGAGAGACGATAGAGAGCGTACGACTGGAGTCCAGGAGCAACATCCTTGAATGTGGAGTGTCCAGGATCACTATATCATTATAATTACTTCTAACGGCCGTCACCACTTGAAATTCTTCTTCTTCACCCTGGTCTTGTTCAGCTATAATAAAAGCCGGCCTTCGGACAGCATGCGCTTTTCCTTTCGAATATGAGGAATTGCAGGACAGCGAACAGGGAACAGAAGGCAGAGAAACCGATAGAAAGGAGTTGGTGTTAGAAGAGCGAAACCAGCGGCAGCAACCGCATCGACGACGACGACGGGGTACAGGGGGGTGGAGTGAGGATAGAGATGTCAACGAAATCATACTTCTTCCTTCCCTAAATGGCTTATAACCTATAAAAACAAATCAGAGAGGCAGAGAGCCATGCCTGTATTGGTAGCCGTTATCACTTTTGGGGACACTCGAAAGCCGCGGGGGTTAAGTGCTCCAAGAGACTCGTAATAGATTCGTAGCTGTTTGGCATTTCCGTTTAAAAATTGGCTCCAGCACTTTAATAATTTCACAAGTTATTATGCATTTATAATTTTGACTAGTTAAATTTAGTTACCTATTTGAAACTAAACAAATTATATTTTTTTGTTGGGAATAACTTAGTTACTTTAGGGGTTAGGACTTAGAATTTAAGGCTTAGGATGATTGTTAAAAATTTAGGGGTAGGGCTTAGGGCATAGGATTTAGTGTTGGAGTTTTGGGTTTATGATTACAATTTTAAGAGTTAGGACTTAGGATTTAGGATAAAAAATTTAGGAGTTAGGATTTAAAATTTATGATTTAGAGTTTAGAATTTTGGGTTTTAGAGATGTCTATGGTTAAGGGAAATAATGGGGTTTAGGATTTAGGAAATTAAAAGAGCTTAGGGTTTAGAATTTGGAGTTTAAGATTTTAGAGAAGTTTACGAATTTTAAGGCTTTAGGGTATAGGGTATAGGATAAAGGATTTAGAGTCTTAGAGAAGTTTAAGTGTTTTAAGGATATAATGTATAAAGTTTAGGATTAAGAATTTAGGGTTTATGATTTCAGACTTTGAGAACTTTTAGGATTTTGAGGCTTTAGAGAATTAAAGGGGTTTGGGGATTTGAGTTTAAGATTTAGGATTTTGAAATGTTTTAAGGTTTTGAGGCATTAGAAAATTAAAGGGGTTTAGGGTTTTGGATTTTGAGATGTTTTAGGATTTAGGATTTAAGATTTTAGGGTTTAGATATAAGAGTTTAGGGTTTAGAATTTAATAATTTAGGGGTTTAGGGTTTAGGGTTTAGGGTTTAGGATTTTGAGATGTTTTAGGGTTTAGGATTTAAGATTTTAGGGTTTAGATATAAGAGTTTAGGGTTTAGAATTTAATAATTTAGGGGTTTATGGTCTACAATATAGGATTTAGGGTTCAGAATTTGAGGATCTAGGGTTTAGGATTTAGGATTTTAGGATTTGGGATTTAGGGTTAAGCGTTTAGGATTTAGAATTTAGGGTTTAGGAGTTTAGAATGTAGGAGTTTAGGGTTTAGGGTGTAGGATTTTAAGGTTCAGAATTTAGGGTTTAGAGTTTAGGGTTTAGGGGTTTAGGGTTTTAGGGTTTAGGGTTTAGGGGTTTAGGGTTTAGGATTTTAGGGGTTTAGGGTTTTAGGGTTTAGGGGTTTAGGGGTTTAGGGTTTAGGGTTTTAGGGTTTTAGGGTTTAGGGGTTAGGGTTTAGGGTTTAGGGTTTTAGGGTTTTAGGGTTTAGGGTTTAGGGGTTTAGGGTTTAGGGGTTAGGGTTTAGGGTTTTAGGGTTTAGGGGTTAGGGTTTAGGGTTTTAGGGTTTAGGGTTTAGGGTTTAGGGTTATAGGGTTATAGGGTTTAGGGTTATAGGGTTTAGGGTTATGGGTTTAGGGTTTAGGGTTATAGGGTTTAGGGTTTAGGGGTTAGGGTTTAGGGTTTAGGGTTTTAGGGTTTAGGGTTTTAGGGTTAGGGTTTTAGGGTTTAGGGTTTAGGGTTTAGGGGTTTAGGGTTAGGGTTTAGGGGTTAGGGTTTAGGGGTTTAGGGTTTAGGGTTTAGGGG
>JAOTRH010086270.1:0-16847 GCA_034768845.1 Heliamphora exappendiculata | reverse complement strand
AACCTTTTCGCAAATATACATTATACATGTATATAGATCCATCCATCAACATGGAGATCAACAAAATATTTCAAAATGTTTTCCCCAAAAGCAGTTATACGATGCATGTATAAGCAAGAGATCCAATCCATAAAACCATGGAGATCAAACCAAAACATGTAAGAACATATTTTTATTAAAACGTTTTAGAAAGTAAGCCTCAACCCCAAGGGCTAGCTCCAAACCTCAAAAAAACACGTTTTTTATTAACAACCCCTCCTTTTTCTTAAAAGAAACCCAACATTTTTTCCCAAAGGAACCACCAAAATGCCAAGGCAAACAACAAGCATTTCAGTTGACTGGACCCCACCCTAGTCGACTGAAAAACACACTGGAAAAATAACTTTTCGAACCAGATAACATTTCAGTCGACTGACCCCTCGAGTCCAATCGACTGAACCTCCCAACTCAAGATCCAGTCGACTGAACTTGCCCAGAAAACGTTTTTAGCTACGGTTTTGATCTCCAATCCTCAAACCAAGCTTCAAAAACACCTGTTTTGATACTTAAAGGCATACCCGAGCCCAAGGCTATCACAAACCCTCACCAGAAACATCCAACACCCAATTTCATCCAAACGAAATGCCAATAAACAATTTTACCCCAAAACTAGATCTAGAACATAAAATCACATTTCATGCGTTTTTAAACGGTGGAACAGCATAAGATTACATATAGTACCCTTATACAGCAGTAGAATATGAGATTTTACCTCGGTCAAAAACCCGATGCCTCAATTTACGTGCAAATCCAAACTTCGTCGAAATCAAATTCCGTCCGGATGGATGCATAAACCACGAAGCCAATAGCAAGGATCGGCTGTTGGTCCATCAAAAACCAAGCCCCGGGCCCCCGAGAAGTTAGAGAGAAGGCAGAGAGAAAATGAAGGAAACTTGGGAATTAAGTTTTGAAAATATTTTTTAAAAATATCTAACTCCAGATATTTATAGACCTCCAAAATATCTTTTTTTTTTGAATTTTCAAAAATTGCACCGTAACTCCCCGCGGCCCCCGGGACCAACCAACCCCGCATGCTTAAAATAACCAAAACATACATCGAAACCCATATAGGCATATTAAAGCGAAAATGCTAAAAAGGCGTCAAAACACCTAACATGCATATATATTAAAAATCAAACGGTACATGGTCTCACAACTCTCCCCCATTAAAGAATTTCGCCCCCGAAATTCACTACAAGGTCATGAGGTGAACAACTCCGGGTATCGCTCACGAACCCCAGACTCAAGCTCCCATATCGCTTCTTCAACCCCATGATGAAGCCACAGAATTTTGACATATGCAATTGTTCTCCCCCGTAACACTTGCTCCTTCCAATCCAGAATCCTCACCGGGCGTTCCTCATACGTAACGTCCTCATTAACTTGCAACTCAGTCCAATCCAACACATGAGACGGATCTGGCTCATACCTCCGAAGCATAGAAACGTGAAAGACGTTGTGCACAGATGCTAACTGAGGCAGGAAAGCCAGACGGTATGCTACCACCCCAATCCTTTCCAAGATCTCGAACGGTCCAATAAAACGTGGTGATAACTTCCCGCTACGACCAAATCTCATCAATCCTCTGCGAGGCGAGACCTTCAAAAACACACGATCCCCCACAGCAAACTATAACGGTCTCCTCCTTCAATCAGCATAACTCTTCTGGCGGCTCTAAGCTGTCACCAGTCGCTGACGAATCACCGTAATCACCTCTATCGTTTCCCGCACCAAGTCAGGTCCCAAAACAGCGGTGTCTCCCACCTCTGTTCAACAAACAGGCGATCTACACAGCCTACCATACAAAGCCTCATACGGTGCCATCTCAATACTGGACTGATAGCTGTTGTTGTATGCAAACTCTGCCAATGATAGATGATCCTCCCAAGAACCCCGAAAATCAAGCACACAGGCTCTTAGCATGTCCTCCAAAATCTGAATAGTCCTCTCAGACTTACCGTCGGTCTGAAGATGAAAAGCTGTACTAAAAGTCAAGCTCGTCCCCAAGGCCACCTGAAGACTTTGCCAAAAGCGCGATGTAAAGCACGGGTCTCGATCAAAAACAATAGTCACAGGCACTCCGTGTAGTCAGACTATCTCCTGAACGTACAACCTATCCAATCTGTCCACAGAGTCTCTTACTCGAATGGGAAGAAAATGTGCCGACTTCGTCAACCTATCGACCACAACCCAAATTGCATCATGTCCCTTCGGCGAGCGTGAAAGTCCTGATACAAAATCCATAGTGACATTCTCATACTTCCACTCAGATACAGGCAATGGCTGTAACAATCCTGCTGGTCTCTGGTGTTCCACCTTCACTTGCTGACAAGTAAAGCAACGAGAAACGAATCGGAGCACATCCCTCTTCATTCCCGTCCACCAAAACTGACGGCGTAGATCGTGATACATCTTCGTGCCCCCTAAATGCACTGCAAGACGTGAGTGATGAAACTCATGTAGCACCTCAGCATGACACGACTCTGGCACAAACAATCGCCCTGACAACCTCAAACTCTGATCTGAACTCACCACCCATCCTGCTGTATCTGACCCACTAGCAATGCGGTCCCGTATCATCTAAGCCTCCTGATCGGTCCTCTGAGCCTCTAACACGCGTGCAACCAATGTGAGTTGTGAAGCAACTGAATATAAGGTCGCACCTCCTGCTGTTTTCCCGAGACACAGATCAAACTCCCCAACATCCCCAAGTATGTCCCACTCTCGCATAGCCACAGAAGCTAACGAGTCGTGAGATCTATTGAGTGCATCAGCTACGATGTTTGCCTTACCCGGATGGTATTGCAAATCGAAGTCGTAATCTTCCAACAACTCCATCCATCGTCGTTGGCGAAGATTCAAGTCCTTCTGTGAAAACAAGTACTTTAGGCTCTTGTGATCAGAGAAGACCTCGAAACGCTCACCATAGAGATAGTGACGCCATGTCTTCAAGGCAAAGACCACAGCTGCCAACTCCAGATCATGTGTCGGGTAGTTCCTCTCGTGTGTCTTCAATTGCCGGGATCCATAAGCTACAACCTTGCCTTCCTGCATCAAAACGCAACCCAAACCCTCATGTGAAGCGTCGCAGTACACAGTGTAACCCAAACCTCGCTCAGGAATAATCAGCGCTGGTGCACAGGTCAATCTCCTCTTCAGCTCCTAGAAAGCTGACTCACAGGACTTGCTCCACACAAACGTGACTCCCTTCCGCGTTAAACGCGTCATCGGTGCTGCAAACCTAGAGAAGTCCTGCACAAACCGCCGATAATAACCCGTTAGATCGAGAAAACTACGGATCTCAAAAACATTCTTCGATCGCTGCCAATCCGTCACTGCATCAGTTTTCTTCGAGTCCACTGATACCCCATCCTTTGACACCACGTGTCCAAGAAATCTCACCTCTGTCATCCAAAACTCACACTTCTCGAACTTCGCATACAAGCGATGTTCCCTCAGAAGCTGTAGGACAACATGCAGATGCTCCTCGTACATCTCCCTCGTGGGTGAATAGATCAGAATGTCATCCACGAATACCACCACAAAACTATCCAGATAAGGGTGGAAGATATGGTTCATCAAACCCATAAATGTAGCTCGAGCGTTCGTCAGACCGAATGGCATAACCAGAAACTCGTAGTGACCATAGCGAGTCCGAAATGCAGTCTTCGCTATGTCCTTATCCCTAATCCTTAGCTGGTGATACCCTGACCTCAAGTTAATCTTCGAAAAGCAGCGCGATCCCCTCAGCTGATCAAATAGGTCATCAATCCTAGGCATAGGATATTTATTCTTCACGGTTACCTAGTTCAGCTTCCTGTAATCTATGCACAATCTCAAGGATCCATCCTTCTTTTTGAAAAAAGAGCTGGAGCTCCCCACGGCGATGTACTCGGCCCCACAAACCCCTTGTCTAGTAACTCCTGCAACTGCACCTTAAGTTCTCTCAACTCAGCCGGTGCAAAACGGCACGATGGCATAGAGATAGGAGTAGTTCCTAGAACAAGATCAATGGAGAACTCCACATCTCGGCTTGGTGGCAACTCGAACAGATCGTCAGGAAAGACATCCGGATAGTCGCACACCACAGGAGGTAACACTCCTCGAACCCCAACCGGCTCATCCAATCTGAGCGCAAAAAAGAGGAAACCCAAATCTCCTCGAACCCGAGTGACACCTGGCATAGACATCAGGCCATCATCCCGAACACCCACAAAGTAAAAGCAGTCACCTTCCGACGTACAGATCGACACTCTCCGTCGCTCACTATCTATATAGGCACGGTCGGGTAGTCAGCCAGTCCATCCCTAGGATGACATCAAACGTGGTCATGTCTAGAATGACAAAATCAAACTCTAAACAATGACCGGCGACCTCCAGCACGCCGGATCTACAAACAAAACTCAACGTCACACTCCCACTAACTTGGGTCTCCACATAGTACTACCCAACCAGTCCATTTTCAACCCCAAAGCAATACAAAAGCAGATGATATAAACGAATGTGATGCTCCAGTGTCGATAAGAACATGACCCATGATCTAAAGACTAGAAGAGTACCTCTGATCATGGCTGGTGTAACAGCAACATCAGATGCAACTGGTGCTTCAGAAGCACTGCGATAAGCAAGAACGTAAGCCCTGGCCTGTGGCAGTCTGGTTTGCCCACCATAACCCTGAGTCGATGGCTGCCTCTCTGACTGAGCTGAAGCACCTCCTTCCACAAACCAGACGTTTGAGCCCTAGGCTGCTACGGAGCCTGTCGTCTCTGTACAGATGAAGCAACTGACGCTCCTGTCGCGCCCTGAACATTTCCCTCTCTGGGACATGATCTGCGAATATGCCCGGACTGGCCACACCCAAAACAGATAGGTGGGTCCCTCACCTATGACTGGACAGGCGCTGAACTCTGAGACTGGCCCTTCTGCTGGCACTCAACTGAATGATGCCCCAGCTGTCCGCATCTATAACAGATCAACCCTCTCTACTCTGGCCTTCCAGTCGAGGTCACTGAAAGTGTAGGTGCAGACGACTGGGGCTGATACGATCCAGCAACATGAGAACTAGGTCCAGACGACCTCTGGCGCTTTTTCCCGCTCCTCTGGAACTGTGCATCTCCACTGCCCTATTGGCTCCCGCTCTCTCTAATCCTGCGGCTATCTGCCAACGAGTTCTCAACCCGGATAGTAGCTTCCACCAGCTTGATGTATACCTCCACATCCAAAGCTGCAACACTATCCTTGATAGCAGGACGAAATCCTCTCTCAAACCTCCAAGTGCGCAACTCCTCTATAGAGACCATCTCAGGTGCAAACCGGGACAGATTCGTGAACTTGGCCTCATACTAGACCACAGACAGGTTCCCCTAAACAAGAGAGAGGAACTCCTCTCGGTAAGTATCCCTCGAAGACCTCGGGAAGTACTTCTCCAAGAAGACCCTTGTGAAAGTAGCCTACGTGTCATCCACAGTGGTCTTTGCAAACTTCCACCACTCTCTAGCATCTTCCCGCAGTTGGAACGCCGCCAACTTTACGCGCAGAGCATCCTCCTCGATTTCCAGAGTATCGAAGATCGGCGTGGTCACGTCCAACCACTCAGTAGAAACTTTGGGGTCCGGCTCCCCAGAAAATGTTGGAGGATCCAACCGCCGAAACTCCTGCATAGCTACAGAAGGCCTTGGCTTAGGAACCCGCACACTAGCCCTGATCGCTTCTGCCATAGCTCTCATAGTAGCCAACACCTCCTGGACGACATCAGTACCACCCACTTGTTCCTGTAGGACAGGAATGTTTCCTTCTTCTGGAACCTAAGCATAAGCATAAGCATAAGCACGCCCTCGGCCACGGCCTCAGCGTCGACCCCGTCCCCGTCCCCGCACTCCCCGCGTGGACATAATTCTATAGGAAGCAATATAACATAATAAGCTTTCCTATAACATGCTACTACGTAACATAAATACATAATCATGCTATCACATAGCCACTTAAAATCATGTAAACATGTCTCACATACCGATGAGAACTAACAAGACAGACTCGTCAATTTGGATAACCTATTCAGATTTCCTGCTAGAAAACACGTCGGCCAAACGCGTTTCTAACTCCGCTTCCAAATCTGTTATTCCAAATGCCCTAAGGCAAGACTCCTCAATCCTGAGATTCAACCTCCACACCCACATATACAAAACTATCATACTCAGAAAGCTATTAACATGTTATAAACCAACGTTTAAACACAAGCAAGCAAGCATACACAATCAACTTCACCAGGTGATAAACCCCTTTTCCCATGGCTCTGAAGTGTTCGAACCTAGAGCTCTGATACCAAGTTGTCATGCTCCAAAATCCGGGGTCACGTGAAAATCCACCAAACATCCGTTTTATATGAAAATATAAGTTTTCATACATTGAAATCTGCCTGTTGAAACCAATGGAATACCCAACAACGTGTATCTCTCATATATGAAAGAAATATAGTTCCAACATGCATACAGTATATCGCCTTACAGCGTACAAAACCTGCCTTCAGGAACAGGTATACCAAAAAGAAAAACTATAAAAGTCTCGCCACCGCGGGCACTACCAAAGCTACTCCTCATCCACGGCATCGCCTGAAAATGGTTTTACAGAAAATTCTCACCCGTAAGCCGAAGCCCAATAAAAACAGATAATAAGCTGTAAAGCAGAAAAATATGCAACCATATGAGTGGGAGCTAAACTCAACCACAGCCCAAAAAGGTTTTTCACAAACCCCAAGTTTTCTCATCAGACTACACAAGTCTCCCAAAACGGTTTTATTAACATAAAACCATGTTTTCATCCTTCAAACCATGTGATGAAAATATTGCATATAACCAACTATAGTTAAGGAAAAACAGTAATAAAAAACGTTGTTCCCTCAAGGAATGTACCATCGTGGAAAAGAAGAATATGATCCTATGTACCAACTCCATCACAAGGGGATCGAAGTAACAACTATAGACTCCTGCCCATTACCTAGTCCTGAATCATTTAAGACCTGCTAGGTAATGACAAAGTTCTATACGGAGCACCACGACGTAAATGCTGACTTTACGGGCCCGACAACCCGAGGGATAAAAGCACCCAACTAACCTTCTTTACGGGAACTACTTCGAAGAATAACAAAGGTACCTACACTACACGCGTTTTCGGACTTTCACCGAGGGCAACTCGTGCCAAATACCCGTCATCCCGGTACATCCAAATAATCTTCAAAAAAAAAAACCGAACTGTAGCATCAACTACAAAACCTTTTCGCAAATATACATTATTCATGTATATAGATCCATCCATCAACATGGAGATCAACAAAACATTTCAAAATATTTTCCCCAAAAGCAGTTATACGATGCATATATAAGCAAGAGATCCAATCCATAAAACAATGGAGATCAAACCAAAACATGTAAGAACATATTTTTATCAAAACGTTTTAGAAAGTGAGCCTCAACCCCAAGGGCTAGCTCTAAACCTAAAAAAAACACGTTTTTCATCAACAACCCCTCCTTTTTCTCAAAAGAAACCCAACATTTTTCCCTAAACGAACCACCAAAATGCCAAGGCAAACAGCCAGCATTTCAGTCGACTGGACCCCACCCCAGTCAACTGAAAAACACTCTACAAAAACAATTTTTCGAACCAGAAAATATTTCAGTCAACTGAACCTCCCAACTCAATATCCAGTCGACTGAACTCATGGGTCCGATCGACTGAACTTGCCCAGAAAACATTTTTAGCTACGGTTTTGATCTCCAATCCTCAAACAAAGCTTCAAAAACACATGTTTTGATACCTAAAGGCATACCTGAGCCCAAGGCTATCACAAACTCTCACCAGAAACATCCAACACCCAATTTTATCCAACCGAAACGCCGAAAAGTAGTTTTAACCCAAAACTGGATCTAGAACATAAAATCACATTTCATGCGTTTTTAAACGGTAGAACAGCATAAGATTACATATAGCACCCTTATACAGCAATAGAATCTGAGATCCTACCTCGTTGGATCAAAAACCCGACGCCTCGATCTACGTGCAAATCCGAGTTTCGTCGAAATCAAATCCCGTCAGAATAGATGCGTAAACCACGAAGCCAATAGCAAGGATCAGCTGTTGATGCGTCAAAAACCAAGCCTCGGGCCCCCAAGAAGTTAGAGTGAAGGCAGAGAAAAAATGGAGGAAACTTAGCAGTTAAGTTTTGAAAATATCTAACTCCAGATATTTATAGACTTTCAAAATATCTTTTTTTTTTTGAATTTTTGAAAATCGAACCGTAACTCCCCGCGGCCCCCGGGACAAACCCTGCATCCTTAAAATAACCAAAACCTGCATCAAAACTCATATAGGCATATCAAAGTGAAAATGCTAAAAAGGCATTAAAACACCTAGCATGCATATATATATAAAAAATCAAACGGTATAGGGTCTCACACAACTAGGGTTTGCAGCAGTCCTTTTGGCTTCTTTTTGGATTGTCGTGATCTAGTATAAGTTGATTTCCATGTTCTGAATATTATTGATTCTCTCGTGGTTTAGATCTACTTTGATTTGCATATGCTGCAGAGTTCATTGATTTTTGTGGTCACTTACTACTTGTTTTTGGTTCTCCATGGCTATTTCTAATACTGGAAAGTCTTATGGTAGTCATGAGGACATAGGAATGATTCGTTCTGACATCTATTGACAGTTCGTCTCTTCATATTAGCCCTGTTAAGTTGAATAATGATAATTATTTGATTTCATCTTGTGCCCGTAGTTTAGCTGACGCTGCTCGCGGCGCATCTGGGCATATCACCGGTGAAACTAAACAGCCAATAGTTGTGGGGCTTTCTCGCACACGGTGGATAGAGGAAAATGCACTTGTGATGTCATGGTTACTCCATTCTATGCAGCCTTCCATCAATCGCAATTTTTTACTTCTGAATACTGCACATAAGACTTGGTCTGTTGTCTCTTAGACTTACTCCTTGATTGGTAATGATGCTAAGCACTATGAATTACGAAAGAAGCTCCGTGAATTAGATCAGAAATGCCAGTTCCTAACCTAATATTACATCGAGTTAACTAGTCTGTGAAATGAGATTGATTATTATCAGAACTTTCAGGCTAGTTGTACTCTACTAATGCCGCTTCCTTTTACAAGATGGTGGAAATGGAGCGGGTTTATGATTTTCTTGCCGGCCTAAATGTTGAGTATGATTCGATTCGTGTTCAGCATGAGGAGAGAAGGCGTCATGCTATGGTGCTTCTTTCTACTCAAGAGTGTTCTGTGTTAACTTTCATGTCTCTCACACAAACAGGCCAATTTAGTCATTCCAAACTTGGGGAGAAGAGTGGATCAGTAGCTCGTGGCCAATTACGTTGTGAGCACTATGGTAAGGCCCGTTATACTATCGACCACTGCTAGAAGTTACATGGTCATTCTATTTAGGGGAGTAGAGGAGACCATGGTGGCAGACGTAGTAGTCCTATACACTCCCAAGTTCATCTTTTTGAGATCTCTGTCGGCCCATCTAGTGAGATTGGCCCCTTTCTGAGGCTGAGTTAACTATTTTTAAACGCTTGATGACCCGTGTTGAAATATCTCCTTCTACAGTCTTCACTTCCTTCTCCAACATTACTCACTCAGGTACTGTGAAGCACAAGCACACCGAAATAGGTGTCGTAGCAGTGTCGAACACACAGAGGCCAGGGACACGTCGGGACACGTGTCCAACATGCCAGGTGGCGTGTCCTATTTTTTTATTAATTTCTTTTGCTCGGACACATTACAGAACACACATAGAGACACGGCACGCACAAAAAATACCCTAAATCCTAATACGTGATGCGATGCTTAACTTAACATCTAAATCAGCTAACCCTAATCGCAATAGTAAAGGGAGGCAAGTACCTTGTACAGACCATCGATTACGACTGACGACCACCGACGACTCCATCTCCAGCGATCTGCGACTTCCTGGTAAGCAGTCGTCTTCTTCTCCCTTTTTTCTTCTCCCATTTTCTTCAACGACCTTCGTCGACGTGAGATATTAAAGCGCCGACCTTCGTCGACGTCAAGTCTTGCTTTGCTGACCTTTGTTGAAGTCAGATCTTGCATCACCGACTTTCGTCGGCGTGAAATCTCGCATCGCCAACTTTTGTCGACCTGAAATCCATTAGCGTCGACCATCGTCGACGTGATATTAAGGACTAATGGACCATCGCCGACCTTTTTTCTTCTCCCCTGTTTTTTTTGCTTAATATGAGACTGAAACAGAAAGTACCACAGGACCGAAACCCTATTTTGGATTCATTCGATTTTTCTTCCCTTAAAACTTGTTTTTTTGACTTAATCTCAAACTCTTAGATACTTAATCTTATATATTTAACCTGAAACTTATTTTTTGGCTTAATCTTTTTGGTTGAGATCTTTTTTAGCGTAATTGTTTGCTTATTATTTGATACTTGATGTTAATTATTTGTTAATGATAGGAAATCATGTCATCTTCTACTAGTGCTAGTAGCACTTTCAACATGAGTGATGTTGACGATGGTAAACCACTTTGGCAATATGTGCAACGAAATGAGAAAATTGGAAAAGGAGGAAAGTATGCTTTCCAATGCAATTATTGTCATTAATCATATAGAGGATCATATACAAGGATGAAAGCTCATTTAATGAAAATTAAAAATATGAGAATAGCTGTGTGTCCCAAAGTAACAAGCAAGGAGCTTGCCGAATTTCAAAGAATCTCAGAAGAAGCTAAAATTAGACAAGGATCTCAACCAAAAAAAGTCCCATTGCCTCCGCCATCTAATGCATCTTTTACTGGCATTAGTTTTTCTCAAGCACAAGAGGCATTGACGAAGAAGAGAAAATCAAGCAGTAGCGGAAGTGATAATCCAGTTATGAAGGCTTTTAATGTTAGGGCTCGAGAACAACTACATAGTGAGATTGCAAGGATGTTTTACTCGGCCGGTTTGCCATTTCATTTCGTAAGAAATCCTTATTTTGTTAGTTCCTACACATATGCCGCAAACAACAACATTCAAGGATATATACCACCAGGCTACAATTTGTTGAGAACTACTTTGCTTCAAATGAAAAGGGCAAACGTAGACAAGTTGCTAGACACTATTAGAAGCACATGAAAGGAGAAAGGTGTAAGCATTGTTAGTGATGGATGGAGTGACTCGCAAAGAAGACCATTGATTAACTTTATGGTGGAGACAAGCCAATGTTTCTTAAGGCGGTTGATTGCTCGGGGGAAACAAAGGATAAGTACTTCATCTCCAACTTAATGAAGGAAGTGATTATAGAGGTGGGGCCTAAAAATGTAGTTCAAATCATCACGGACAATGCTCCAAATTGTAAAGCGGCGGGACAATTGATTGAAGTATAATATCCTCACATCTTTTGAACATCTTGTGTTGTTCACACTCTTAATCTTACATTGAAGAATATTTGTGCGGCAAAGAATGTTGAAAATAATTCGTTGACCTTCGAAACATGTAGTTGGATTAGTGAACTTGTGGCAGATGTCATGGTGATAAAAATTTTTATCACTTATCATTCTATGACGTTGGCCATTTACAATGAGTATGTGCCTTTAAAGCTTCTTTCGGTTTCCGAAAGTTGTTTTGCTTTGTCAATTGTGATGCTCAAAAGATTCAAGCTCATCAAACAAGGTCTTCAAACAATGGTGATTAGTGATAAGTGGTCTTGTTATAGGAATGATGATGTTAGGAAGGCAAGGTTTGTGAAAGACAGACTCTTGGATGACATATGGTGGGATGACATCGATTATGTGCTTTCTTTTACCTCTTCCATTTATGACATGATTAGGACTCGTGACGCGGATAAACCTTTCCTTCACTTGATCTATGACATGTGGGATACGATGATAGAAAAAGTGAAGATGGTCATATATAGGCACGAGAGAAAGCGACCGGAAGAGGAGTCTCTCTTTTATGATGTTGTGTATCATATATTAGTAGACCGGTGGAACAAGAACAATACTCCTCTCCATTGCTTGCCACACTCGCTAAATCTAAGGTGATTAGACACGTATGTTTATCACTTTAATTAAATTATGCTTAATAATCTTCACATTTATGACCTAGTTGTTCAATGTTCACCTTTTGTTATTTAGGTACTATAGTGACATGAGGCTTAAAAAGGATCCAAGTTGAGTTTCTCCACATAGGGACGAGGAGGTCACCCTTGAGAGGAAGAAGTGCTTGAAAAGATACTTTAATAATCCTATGGATCTCACGAAAGCAAACATGGAATATGCCAAGTTCTCCACTATGGAGGGACCATTTGCTAACATTGATTCTATTCAAGATAGATGGAACATGAATCCTCATAGTTGGTGGGTGGTTCATGGTGCGTCTGCACCAACACTTCAGTTATAGGCTTTGAAGCTATTTGTGCAGCCCGCCTCCTCTTCATGTACTGAGAGGAATTGGAATACATATTCGTTTATCCATTCACTTCGAAGGAACAAAATGACACCCCAACGTGCAGAGGACTTGGCTTTTATTTATAGCAATCTCCGTCTTTTATCTAGGAGAAGCCCACAATACTTTAAAGGAGAGACCAAAATGTGGGACATTGCGGGAGACAAGTTTGACACGTTTGAAGATGTTGGGATGCTTGAGGTTGCAAACCTCTCACTTGATGAACCTGAAATGGAGGCTGTACTATTTACTAATGATGGAGGTGCTAGCCAGGGCAATGGTGAAGGTGGTGATGATGACTTGCTTGAAGTTGGATCACGTTGAAGCTTCAAGTAGCTTACTTTTTTGTGCATGCAATTTGGTTGACTTGGCTATTGTATGTTTCTTTTATTAGAATGTTGCATTGGATTTGGATAATTTGGGTAATTACTTTTTAAATTTTTTTGATGAATGTGATTTTCATATTTTACTCAAATGATGTTATTTTTCATTTAAATGATGTTATATTATAGTATTAGAATGATGATTGAGGTTGTTTGTAAATTGTAATTGTAGATGATTTTTTATAAGTATTAGGTAGCTATATAAATTAAAAAATAAAAATATGTTTTATCGCTGTATCCTCACTGTGTCCGTGTCCTAATTTTTTTGAAATCACCGTATCCCATGTTCGTGTCCGTGTTCGTTTAAAAGGGTATTTATAATAAAGCACAAGGCAGATGGATCAGTTGAGAGATAAAAGCCAGATTATTTGCTAAGGGCTTCACCAAGACTTATGGTATTAACCGTCAAAAGACTTTTGCTTCGGTAACCAAAATGAATTCAGTTTGGGTGTTCTTGTCCTATGCTGCTAATATGGGTTGGCCTCTCCAACAGTTGAATGTGAAGAATGTATTCCTCCATAAGGGCTTAGAGGAAGAGGTGCATATGGATGTACGACCAGGTTTTTCATCCCGTGAAATTGAAGGGAAGCTGTGTAAATTGAAGAAGGCTCTATATGGACTAAAATAGTCTCCTAGAGCCTAGTTTGATACGTTCTTCAAAGCTATGCTAAGATTTGGATACCGACAGAGTCATGTAAACCATACCATGTTTATCAAGTAAGGTAATAATAAGATCACAATTCTCATTGTATATGATCACACAGTTGTAACAGGCAATGATACAGAGGAGGTGTCCCATCACAAGGCAAGTCTAGCCAAAGAGTTTGAGATGAAGGATCTGGGAGCATTACGATATTTTCTTGAGATTGAGGTGGCCAGATCAGATAACAACATCCTCATTTCCTAAAGAACTATATTCTTGACTTCTTAGAGGTGACAAGCATGTTGGGTTGTCGACCAACAGATTCACCTATTGAGGCTAATTATTACCACAGTAGTGGTGATAGAGAGCCTATCGATAAGAGGATATCTCAAAAGCTTGTGGAAAAACTGATATACCTATTTCACACCAGACCTGGTATTGCATATGCTTAGGGGTTGTCAGTCAATTCATGCATAACCCCCGTAATGTACATCTTGGTATTGTTTACCGTATTTTGAGATTTCTTAAATTTGCTTCTAGGAAATGAATTTTGTTCTCTAATCATGATCACCTGAAATTAGAAGTATTCACGAATGCGGACTGGACTGGTTCAATTGATGATAGACGGTTTACATCGGGATATTGTATGTGTTTGTCAAAGAAATCTGGTTACTTAGCAAAGTAAAAACCAAATAGTGGTAACTAGATCAAGTGCAGAGGCCGAGTATAGACCCACATGGCATTTGCGAGCTTGTATGGCTTCAGGTACTATTAAAGAATTTTGGGATTGAGGGAAAAATCATATGAAGTTATATTATGACAACAATGCTTCCATTAATATCGCTTATAACCCGATACAGCATGATAGAAGGAAGCATATAGAGATTGACGAACATTTCATTAAGGAGAAACTATGCAATGGTTCAATTTGTATGCCTTTTGTAAAATTCGAAGATCAATTAGCAGATATTTTTACGAAAGGGTTTAGTAGTAAAGTGTTTCATTATATTGGGTGCAAATTAGGCATGAGAAATATTTATGCATCAACTTGAAGAAGAATATTAAGATCGGGGTATTCTTGTATTTTGGTCTTATTATATAAATAACAGTGGTAACGGAACTAACCCTAAGTAGCTCTCTCATTAACCGCCACAGTAGTTTTCTCTCTAGCTTTCTGTTCTATTTATTTATCTCTACAGTAATCTTAACAAATTTTCTCAAGTTGTTTATTTTGTGGTAGATGAACTTAATGGTGCAAAATAACTTGTGCTGCCATTTTGTATAGTTTTCTGAAGTTGCTCAAACAGCTTACTTCCATATAATCTAATAACAATATTATACAAATTTCACTGACACAAACACATTAATGGAATTGGATCTTCATTCGTAGAAAATAAATATTACAAGATTACTTACTAACTGAAGCAAACACATCTCTATAATCTGTAGAACTTTATTAATACAAAAGAAGGGACTGGAATATCAGGATAACCAGACTGCATATTTACTATTTACTGTTCATTCAAATTTTAAAAGGACGCTACAAGATGACTTTAATTTGACTACAGATTATTAGAATACCACAGTTTGACAGGTTTGAGCTCTGTGATAGCGAAGGAGTGCAAACTAATCGCAGTAAGACAAAAGCAAACTCACTCAAGGTTAGACATATATGCTGGGACATCAAAAAACATGGACTTAGTGTGAAACCATTCCAGATTATCAGCAGAAGTTTTTATACTGGAATTGTGAAGAAAATACAAGCAACAACGCCTAGAAGCTTCAATACTAAGGTGAAAGAGAACTCAATTCCAATCAAATCGGCAAAGGCTACCCAAGTTGCCAGTCCAGCGCCTAAATTCTTTTCTCAATTCAGACATTATTTGGGGCCATATCCATATAAAGTTTTTCCTGATTTCTATTCCCTAGGACTCAAAGGTTTTGTTCCGGCCATCCATGGTCCACAACCTGAATCCCTTCTCTAGGCTTGTGACCATGTGCATGAAAGAGGTGATGCTAGACAGTAGACATTGCAAAAGTAGGGTAAACCAAACCAAACCAAACTAAACCTTTGTCCTAATCAATTAAGATCGGCTACATGAATTCTTTTATGACATTAAACTCTATCAAGTGCTAAATACTCATCTAAATCTTGCAACTTCATATGATCTCTTACTACAACATCTCATGTCACATTAGGACTTTTTCTCGCCCATTACCATTAACAGTGATACTATCTCTTTCTCATTGTTACATCTACCAATCTTCATTGAACAGGACCAACCCATTTTAATTTGTTCTCTCTCAACTTATTGTCAATTGGTGTTATTCCTACCATTATAGTTTCATTTCTAATTCTATTTTTCTTGATCTGATCACACATCATCCAAGCATCCTGATCTAAGTTACACTCATTTTACTGATGTTTTGTTTCTTGGTTACCCAAAATTTTGTCTCATAAAGTATCGTTGACCTTATAATTTTCCTATAAATATGTTATTTCAATTTTTGTTGATATCGACCAATCACACATATATTGGAAGCACCCCTTCACATAAACTAGCATACTTTTGATTCTATGGCCCACAACATCTCCAACCCATTCATCCACATGGCAAAAATGGTTTACAAGAAGAGAAGTTAGTGCCATCAAATAAAAATATAGATGAAGAAATTTGCAACGGAAGACAAGGAATGATTGAGGGGACACTAACACAAACAACATTAAAGTTAGTTCATAGTCTAAAGAACATTAAATGTTGAAAATCCCCATTGAAATCAAGAGAAAAAACAGCCACCAACTTTATTTAGACCCACTTCCAAACAACTTAAACTTTTGTAAAAGTTGGTGATTTAATGCAATATTAGAGATATGGTTTCAAGAAGTCTTATGTCCAAGTTTTGTCAGCACCTTGTTACCATGTTGAACCTTATTTTGCACAGGTTGGTGCACCTTGTTTAGTTCAGTATTTTGTATCTCCACATGTGACACATGGTTGCAAGTAAGGAGGTCTTCTAGTTTGATATCCATTGTGGAGTCCATTTCCGAGTAGCTCGAGCTTTTCGAATAATTTGTTATGTAACAATCATCATCACCATCTTCACCGTACACACACTAATACATGCGCACGCACATATGCTCACACTATATGCATTTGTACAAACCCAATTGCATGCATAACTTAAGAAACCCATATATGTACCCTTACATTATATTAAGCTAGCTAAATTTAATTCACCTATCGAGCAACCCCAAACCAACTCAAGTTCACTAAATTGAATTTGGCTTCAGCTTATGCATCCAACTTGGAGACCGGGGG
>JAOTRH010086259.1:0-16848 GCA_034768845.1 Heliamphora exappendiculata | reverse complement strand
TTGTGCAACATCAACGAGGACGTTGATGGTTTAAGTGGGGGAGAATGTCACGGGTTGCTCTTTGATAAGGCCATCCCGTGACGTTGTGTGGTCGTGGCAAAGACAAGCCCAGAGTAAGCCCACGACGGTGTTCAAGAGTACTGGCAACATTAACCCCGAAACATGTCATGATACCCTGACAAGACCATACGGCATACAGTAGCGCAGCACAAGGCAGTAGCAGCGCGCATGAGCGCAGGTCAGCGTGCGGCACAGGGCGCACGCATAACAAGACGCCGGGCACGGCATGCAAGAATTTGTACAAAAGGAGGGTGTTAGCATAAAATTTTTTTTTATGAAAAGTATTTTATTTTATTTATAAAAATGAAAAACGCTAAAACTATTTTCTCAAAATGCAAATAATTAAATGATTTTTTTTTATTTTTCATTATTTTTATTTTCAAAATATTAAAAAATTAAAAACAACATTGAGTAAATTGATAACGCCACTAAAAGTGTTTTATCATCTTTTCTCTCTTACATTTTGTGGGAGAAACCATGTAAAGATAATGGAGTGTTCAGTTATTGTTTATAATTTTTAATTTTTTATTATTAATTTTAATTATAAATTATAATTATATTTTTAAGCACCACCAATATATCTCAAGCATCACTAATAATTATATTTTTAATTTCAAGCACCACCAATAAGTCTTTAAATTCGTGGCATATTAGAGGATATAATTAAGAAAGGTTAAATATTTTATGATAAATAATTATAAAATTAAATATTTATTATAATATTTTTTAATTTATTTTTATGTTCATTTATTTGTGAAAATTAACAATTAATAATTAAGTTTTTCATAACTAATCTCTTTTCTTTAATTTAATCCTCTCTCTGTATCTCGTTTTTTTCCCTTCCATTAGTTATTCATCATCGTACGAGGAATTCTGTGTCTAGTTTTGACTATTTGCACAAATTTTTTATTTTGCATTCAAATATGAAATATAAAAATTACTTTAGACTAATAATCTAATTCAGATTTAAATCCAATCCATTTCTAGAAGAATGGAGACCTCTCAATTTTCATTTTATAGATTTTAAAGTGAGTCTATCTTGATTATTTAAATCATTCATATTCTTAAATTTAATAAAAAAATTTATTCATACAAAAAATTAAATTAATTAAACATAAATAACTAAAGAATTGGATCACATGCATTCTAAAAAATTGGAAAGTTAATTTTAGTACTATTTTAAACTTTGATTATATTTATTTTTAATACATCAGTACCTTTTTTCTAGAAAAAATTAAGTGCATCTAAATATGTTATAAATTTGACATAAAATTAATTTAAAAAGTATATAAATGCAACGAGACATTTCTTCAAAAGAAGAGAAAAAAATTCATCTAAAGCTTTGTTCATTTAACAAGAAAAAAAATAAAAAGAAAAAAAATAATCAATTTTTTTTGCACATGTTTAGTGGATGTATAAAATATACGAGTCTCAAAAAAATGCTTTTGGAAATTTTTTTTTTATAAAACAAATCTTATAAAAAAGTATAAGATTATGTATTGTAAAAAATTAAAAAATGAATTTTTAATCAACTTTTTTGCAAACTAAACAGGTAACGAAAATTTATTTTTTTATTTTTTTTTTCATTCACTTCACTTTTTGGGTAAATTATTTTTTCATACGATTTTTTCTCTGACAATTGAACAGAGTTTAAAGGGAGAAAAATCTCTCTACACATGAAAAAACCAAACCTCCACACGCACTATATTATTGCTTTTAATTATTATTTCTTAATTATTATCTAAAATTAATATTTAAATTATATTAATTTAGATATAACTTTTAAGTTATAATTCAATTATATGCACATATTTAAAATATAAAACTAATTATAAATTATTGATTTTTATCTTTTAATTATTATTTCTTAATTATTATCTAAAATTAATATTTAAATTATATTAATTTAGATATAACATTTAAGTTATAATTTGATTATATGCACACAATTAAAATATAAAACTAATTATAAATTATTGATTTTTATCAATAAAACATATTTTTTTTAAAAAAATAAAAATAAAAATGTTGTTACCGATAAAAATCAACAGTGTATGATTAATTCTATAAATGCTATTTAAACTTATTTTATAAGTTTATTTGTGTGATATAATTAAATAATTAATGGCATTTATTATTAAAAAGATAAATAAATAATTTTAAGGGTATCATGTAAGTAGAGTAGGTCTATTAAAAAGGTTTAAATATTATTTTTCATTCTGTAATTGGAATTTGTGTCTTGGGCATTAGTTAAGCGATGGGTAATTTGTTACTAAACAAACAAACGATGTGGATGTGAGGAGCGTGCCGTCCACAAGTTCAGAACCCTCATTTCCTGTCTTAAAAGATTTTGGAGCACCCCTTTTCTTGCGTTCTAGAAAATTCTCCGTGTATAATTTAGTGCTTCTGGCCGATAGAGTGAGAGAGAAGATTTGATGGCGTCGGTGGTGAGTATGGTGGGTGCTGGGTTCTCATACGGTGGATTGGGGCTGAGGCCGAGCAGAGCCGGCGGAGCTCTGACCACCCTGTCGAGACCAAGGAGCGCCGCGGCGGCGGCGGTGGTGGTGAGAGCGGAAGCTATAAACCCCGAGATCAGGAAGTCCGAAGCGAAAGTAGTGGACTCTGTCGTCGTTTCTGAACTCTCCAAACCCCTCACCGCTTACTGCAGGTTCGCTCCTTATCCCGATTCTCAATTTCCAGGAATCTTGTTGCTTCATATTCTTCTATCTATCAATGTTATTCAAGCGTATGATTTGTTTAGAATTCCCTGTAGGAAATCTATACTATTTATTATTATACTAAGAGATCACTCATTTGGTGTTCTTAAAATTGAACCTCTGTGAACTTTTTTTTTAATATCAAAAATGCCTTTTTTTTTTACTAAATAAAAATTTGAGATTATAATTTGAAAATCACAGTATTTCACTGTCCCTATATTTCACAAATGACTCGGTTTTAGTTTTGAAAATTATAATCGCTTCAATTTGTTTCTCTTTGATTTTTTTTTTTTTTTAAATTAACATTTGTATTACAATAAATTAAAAATTGCATACGCAAAGCGTCTGCCACGAAACCTAACTATTATAGCATCTCCGACACTACTAAGTCATTTTGGTTACTCGAAAGTTTAAAAAAAATATTATCTGAATTTTACCTAGTGACTTTTTTATGTTTGTGCTCCAGCACTATTATCTATTTTAACTAACCATTTAAACTTTTAAATGCACTTCATATATTACTTTTTATATAATTTAGAGAGCCATATAGACTAGCTGAAGCTAGCATAGAGCAACTCCAAACAGGCTCTCTAAAAAGAACTTGTTAGCTATTTTAGCTAGCCATTATCATAGGCTCTCTATTTTAGCAATTCTCCTCTTGGCCGGCTAAAAATAGCCAGTCTTCATGGCTTTTTAAATTATATAAGGAGAAATATACGAAGAAAATTTAAAATTTTAAATGGTTACTTAAAGTAGAAAGCATTGTTGGAATGTATATATAAAAAAGTGACTAGGCAAAATAGATATAGTACTTTTTTTGAACTTTTGACTAGTTAAAATGGCTGGTAGTGTTGGAGATCCTCTAAAGAGGAGAATAGTCAAAATAAATAGCCATTTAGAGAGCTCGTTGGAGACTCAATTATGATAGTTAGCTAAAATAGCTAAAAGTTCTTTTGAGAGAGCCTATTGAAGTTGCCCTTATAATCATATATCTCTATACCAAAAGAGCACAGTCTAGTATGATATTTGTGTCTCCTAATTGTAACCTTCATTCTTTAAATAATCTTGGTCTTCAATCCAATTCAGGAAAGGAAGTTGTTGCATTCAAAATTTTTTTTTGCAAAATATAACATCTTACATAATACATTCATTAAGAGCGTTTCAGACGCAGTTAATTTGATAGTCTTAAATATTGCAACTTGTCAATGTTTTGGTCGTTGTAGTGAGGAACAATCCTTTTGAGTTTCACTAACTACATTTTATGTGGAATTGTGGGTGAAGGTGTTGGAGGTCTGGGACTTTCCCTTTGTGCGATGGAAGCCATGTGAAGCACAATAAAGCTACTGGAGATAATGTTGGGCCTTTGCTCTTGAAGAAGCAGTAGCAAAAAAGGTATTGTTCTTTGCTGTTTAATTTGCATGCTCGTTGAACTTCAAGTTGAACTCATGAATGGAGTGTTCGATCAGTGTATGATGTTTGGCTATCTATGATTTCGTTACTTTTCTGCATTTATACGAGCTCTCCATGTACCTATGGCAAAACCCATGTTTTTGTACCCAGCACAAGGAGGTGAAATGCAATTTTTGCTGCATTTTCTGAATTAGTATTGGCTTATCATCTCTTTTTCTTTAGCTTTCCTTTTATTTTGGGGGTAGTTGGATCTTTCTGAGAGACAAGTCTGTGCTCATGTGTTATTTGTTGTCTGTACATTTGTTGTTGAACTTTTAAAGTTATTGAATAGCCCCCCTTTTTTTTTTTTGGTGTTAAGGAAAGCTTATCAAAATTAAAAAAGAAATATCTTTTAACATGAGTTTTTTTTTTTGGTCTTGAAATCCAACACAGAAGTATCAGTAAAGTGCCCAGGCTGAACCAATTAATCATTATTTTGGAGCTGTATTCTTGTTTTATGGGATGAAGATTGATATTCTATTCATACCAGGATGGATATATGTTTTTAGGTTAGTCAGGGGCAAATTTATTTATCTCATCTTTAGATATTCCTGTTGAGGAGTGTATTATTGTACCTTAATCTAGAAAAGGAATGATTAATTTGAATGATTAATTTTGAGCTCAGGCCCTGTTTGAGCTCTCTTAAAAGTTGCAAAAAAACCAGCTTTAAAGCTGCAGTGTTTGGCCTCTCTAAAAAGTCTTTTTTTTTTCAAGGAAAAAAAGCTTATATACATCCCAAACCAAACACACTAACTTTTTTTTTTAATAGTAAAATGACTATAATATCCTCAATTGAAAAAATCAACTCTCTTAATAAAAAAAAATCATGTCAAATTCCAAACACTAAAATTTAAAAGCAAAAGGTAAGGACATTTTAGACATTTTAATAAAAAGTAAAAAATCAAAAAATTTACTACAAAAAATTATTCTAAGCAATTTAACTTTTTTGTCTTCCTCTTTTTCTAAAAAATTTATACCTTTTAAAAACTAAGCTTTTTAGACATATCAAATAAGAGCTTCATTAGGTTGTGGATGGAAACCTAGATCACTAAATTTTTATGAAAATATGGAGAAAAGAAACATATTATGTCAGTTCTTGACCCAAAAAGAAAAAAAAAAATGACTCCATAGTTGGCATAAAATCGCACCTTCTTTTTGCTTTCCTACTGGGGGGGCTCCTTGAGTTGGTCTTGATTTGTGTTCTCTTGGGAAACAGGTTTCAACAAGAGGGCTCCACAATTCATTAGTTTGGAATTAACGGGAGTAGAAAAGTAATTCCGAATTACTTGTTCAACCATGAATCACATTCTGAAACTAAGTTGGAATCTGATTCCTATCCCCTCCCGTGGTAATCATATATTCTAGGATCCATTAACAAGAAAAAAAAATGGTGAACTCTAATAAATTCATAAAAATGGTTTCCTCAATAAGATTACTAAATTGATCTATACGTTATTAGATCACTAGGAATTTGTTTCCTAACAATTGCATTCCGATTCCTTCTCAAGATTCCTGCCATCCAAACATAGCATTCGTAACGTAATTGGTTAGTGGGGAAAGACGGGCCGGGATTCAAAAGAATTAGGCGAAGGATGGCAGAAGTGGAAAGACAGTAAGGGAGAGGAATATACTCCTTGATTTTTGTAGTCGCCGACTTGGTTACTAAAAGCATTTGGGATAGAAATAAACATATGTGCTTCTAAAACTTGTCCAGGTGAGTTCTTACACTCTTTCCAGTTTCCAACTCATTCACAACTGATGCACATCCTAAGTCCTGATTTATTGCAGAATGTATACCTCAATCCCAGACTCCATTATTTGAAGGTAAAAGTTTCTGCTTTAGTTTAGACTTCATTTGACAACAACTTAAGCAAGAGCAGTATTTAGTAGGATGCATCTTGTTTATATTGGATAAATTCATGGAATCCTCTCGTTAGTGTATACACAAGATTGATATAATATATACATGGGTCATGGGTCCCCCTTTTTGAGTAATCCTTTACAAATGCACAGAAGTGCTACTTGGTTTTTGTAGACAGGAATGGGGTGGAAAATGGGAAATCCATAAAAGGCTAGTTTGAGAGGTATGGTACAGTATAGGCGAGAGGGAAGAGAAAGAACGATTGAGGATGGGTCAAAAATTGTGTATGATGAACCTAATATCCGAAAGAGTTGATGAAGGCTTGGTTGGTAAATTACTTTTTCAGAAAAGAAATTATTAGTTTTTTTTTTCATTTTTGTTAAAAGGGTAAGATGAATTTAATATAAATTATTTAGTAACGTAGTTTTTTTTTCTACTAATAAAGTAGGTCAAACTTTTTATATCAATATGACAAATATCATTCTTTATTAATATGTATTAGGATTGAGTTGTAATATGAAAGAAATATATATTTTTTTTGGCTGGCAACACACGCTAACGTCATTCTTGTGTTTGACTTGTTTTCTTTTTTTTAATAAGTTTTTAGATTTTTTTATAAAAAAATAAATATAAAAAGATGTAAAAAAAGACAATTAATTACAATAAGAGGTCAAATAAGTAGATTTTTAAAAATATTTTTAATTAAAAAGTCTGTAGAAAAAATTAAGCCAAACAGAGACAAACTAGTTATAATACCTCATAACTAAAAAAGTTTTAATTATCAATTATCATGTTACTTTTTTCTTTGTTTGGGATTATTAAAAAAACTGATTTTTTTAATTAAAAAATTAACTTTTAAGCTATGGAATTTGACATATCTAAAAAGTCTATTAATAAAAAAAAACCTATTCATATTAACTTTTTTTACTAATAATAATAATAATAATAGGATAGACTTAAAATTATTTTAAAATTTGCCGAGCTGTAAATTAAGTAAATTATTTTTATTTTTTATATACGTAATAAAAGTGGGTTATTGTTCTAGTTGAAGTATTTTTAAATAAAAATATCGCATAAATAATATCGCATATTGCTTCAAATATAGAATAATTCTTAAGAGTCTCGTAGCAAATTATAAAATATTCTTGAAATATCGTATAAGTAATGTAATATGATATTTTAAATAAATAAATTTTTTTAATATACACTCAGTCAGACAATCTCATTTTTTACTTATCCCGGGTCAATATTGTCCCAATTACAGTATTTTTATTATATTATTAAATATAATCACATAAACAATAATGCATTATACTGCGAAATATCGAGTAATTAGTCCTCACCTACTTCATAACACCTCAACAAAAAATAAAATTTCGAAGAAAGTATCACCTGTTTGAAAAAAAAAAGGAAAAAGAAAAGAGAAAGGAATAAAGTAAAAGTCCGTTTCGAATATTTTTTTGTTATGTAAATATTTTATTTTTTTAGTTTCATCAAATAGGGTATTTGTGTTAAAAATTAAAATAACCAAATATTATTAATATGTAGTGAAAATATATTTGTATTAAAAAGTAAATGGTGAGTATAATTTCTTTAAAAAATAATTAAAAGTATGATTCAATCGTGTGATTACTGATGTTCGATGAAATTTATTTCTTAAAATAAATAGTAAATTTGATAAATACTACAAAGTAAATAGTGAGTATAATTTTTTTATAAACTTTTTGGCTTTTTTTTTTAAAAGTATATATAAAAATATATATAAAAAAATTAATTAAAATCAATTAAATAAATTTTTTAAATAGTTAAGCCAAACATAAGGGTCACTACTCCCAATACGAATGCTATTTTGCTGACGCAACTAACAAGGTCAACGTAAAAAACCTCTTTTTTTAACTGATTTAAACTAGTAAATACTATTTACACACCTTATTAAAATAAGGTCTCGCTAGATAATTTGACTTTAAATTAAATATTTTATTTAAAATTATTTTAAATTTAAAAAATTAAAAATTCATTTGAGAGAAGTATAAGGTGACTTTAAGCCAAATAATTAAAGTGGTTTTAAGTTAAAAAGTAACAATTTTTTGCTTAAAATTGTTATAATTTTTTTTAAATTTTTTTTAATATAATTTTATATTCCATATACATCTTATTTGATTAATTTTGAAGAGTATATTTTAAAAATATATTTTTATAAAAAAAATTTATATAATAAAAATTATGATATTTTATATATATATATATATATAATTATGTAAAAAAAATAAAAAAGCTATAAGTTTTTGAGTTAGAAAACAAGTTTTTTTTTAACTTTTTAGAATTTGAAAAGACATTTTAAGCCAATTTTAAAAGAGAGGCAGGCCTAAGTGATTGAACAGCTGCCTACCACGTTCTTAATTCATGAAGTATCCCGGGTATGCTTTTCCAAATTTGTTTGAAATGTATTAAAATGCTAAATGATCAGCTTTAATAATTAGTTTTAAAATAAAGAAATTGATTTTTTTTTTTTTGAAAACCTAAACAAAGGCTTAAACGTTTGGTAATTCTAACTGCAAGTGATAATACATGTACCCAAACAGATAACACATGTTAAACAAATATTTTAACACATAATAAAACTTCAAATAAAAATTGTATCCACATTTAGAAGCACACCTTAACTTCTCTTAACATCACTGGTGTCAGTCCAATTAGAAAAAACTAAATTGGAAGTTTGATCTGGGTAACGTTGATGTTTACTGTTTTTTTTTATTTTTTTTTATTTTATAAATTGTAGATAAAATATATTTGATAATTATTTTGTTTTTATAAAAATATAAACAATTTTTATAATTTACTAAATTCTTATAAACAAAAAAGATGTACTTTCACATATTTTATAAATAAATTTTTATTTTTTTTAACTATCTCGGACTATTATTTTTTGCCACTGCTTTCGATTATTGTTTTCAGCGACCACTTTCGCCCATCCTTTACGCCACAACTTTCGACCACTATCTCTGACCATCGCTTTCAGCTACCACCGCTTTCAGCTATCACCTTCTATTATTACTTTCGACAATCACATATGACCACTGCTTTCAACCACCATTGCTGCTTGTTGTTAGCTTCACCGACTAACATTTTAAGTCATCAACTCTAACCTTTAATTTTTAAATATCTATGTAACAAATATGTTTTTATTTTTATTTTTTATAAATAAAAAATAAAAAACTATTTACGATACCAAACGGTGTTTGTATTTTTTTATTTTTATCATTGAGGCAAATTGACAAATAAATTTTTTTATTAAAATATGAAAAAAAAAGTCTAAGAAAACAAAAATAAACTAATAAGTCAAATTATATATTCATTATTTTTATTTTTTATATTTTTTATTTCTTGGTTATTTTTTTTACTTTATTGGTTTCTCCCGGTTAGCCTAGGGGCTTTTTAAATAGATTTTTATGATTTTAAAAATTTATTTTTTATAATTAAATTGATTTTTAAAAATTATATTTTATTATTTTTAAAGAGGTAAGTGTTGTCACTTCATAACAAACGAGTCGACACCTTATATCATTTGTGCTGACTCTTTGCATCAAATGGATTGACATTCAGTGTTTTGAATAAGAACGTTTTGTGTCAATACAAATTGTTGAGTCAACACTTTAAGGCAAATTACGCTTGAAACTTTCAAGTGTGTCGACACCATTGAGAAATTAAGTCGACCCCTAATAACTTTGTCTAAGAAGTTTCAAGAACTCAAATAAGCCAACACCTAATGATTTTGGGTCAAGATCTTCAGTATTGGACCGGGATTCATTTTGAGTCAACACCAAATGATCTTTCGGGTTTCAGACTTCTGATTTTTGGGTTGACACAAATTCACATGAGTCGACACTAAAATACCCTCTGTAAAACAAAATTAGTCGATATCAAAGAAAAATGGGTCAACACCAGAGCTACAAGTCTTTTTTCGATTCCAAGTCAAAAAGAGACACAAAAGCCTTCTGAGTCGACACAAATGTTTCCTTTGGAAACAAGAGTTTCGGGTTAACACCAAACGAAATTGAGTCGACACCAAAACAACCGAGACTGCCTGAAAATTTCTGAGTCGACACCAAACGAAAATGAGTTAACTCTAAAAGTACCGAGGCTGATTATAACTTTCTGAGTCAACATCAAACGACTTTAAGTCAACACCAAAGTCTCACATGGAGATATAAAGAAATGCTATAGGTCGATACCAAATGATTCATGAGACGACACCATTGTGTGGGTGAGGTAAAAACAAAAATTGGATCGACACCAACGAAGAACTGAGTCGACACAATTACTTAAAGAACCAAACCCTTTATATTTTTTGTCAACACAAAATGGTTTTGAGTTGACGCATGCGACAGATTTCAAATCTAGCGCTAGTTTCAATGGTTTGATTTTATAGTATTAATTGTCTCTACCAACCCTCTAACGGTCATTTACTTCAGATGGCTATATGACGAGTAAATTTTCAGAGCTTTAAAGATCTGAACACTATTCTATAGCTCAAGATCAAAGCTCAAATCCTTAAAAAAATATTTAATGCTCTTTAATACTTCTTCAGTTGATTCTCTCTTTATTACTCATTTATTTTTAATTATTTGTAAAGAAAGTGATATAATAAATTTTTGATTCTTTCATTTATTATAATAGAGGATAAGTCACCCTTGATCTTTTAAGAGAGTAAGTGATTCTCTTTAAAGAAGAGCCCAAGAGATATTCAAAAAATCAAGAGATTATTTTGTAGAATCTTTTTGAGACTGTAAAATATTTTTGAATGCGCCTGTGAGGTATTCGATCCTAGTAAATATTCTCAAGGAGAGCCTTGAGGAGTTGACGTAGGTTTGAAAATAGCTAAATCACTATAAATCTGAGTGTCTAATTTATTTTCTCTCTCCCTAATTTCTTTAATTTTCTTATTGCTTGATTATTTGTCATATTAGATTGTGAAATTAAAGAGTTTTATAAAAGATTTTTAAAATTATTATTATTGTTTTAAAATCTAATTTAGCCCCTCTTGGGTTGCCTGAACTAACAATTGATATAAGACCTTGCACTCTTGTGTTTGGCTTAACCGTCTAAGAGTTTCTATGACAACCATTAGTATTGGACCTATTCAGTCAGAAGATCTGTCCACCTACTGACCTCCTTTGTTAAATAGAACAAATTATAATTATTGAAATGTTAGAATGAGAATCTACATTCAAACCGTAGACTATGACCTTTCGAATGAACAACTATCCCTAAACTTAAGAGTGAATGGACTGAGATTGATATAAGAGAGATACAAAAAAATGTTAAAGCAATGAACCTTCTATATTACTTTCTTGATCCAAATGAGTTCAATAGGATCTGTACTTGTGACATTATCAAGGAGATATGAGATAAACTTGAGGTTACCCATGAGGGAATTAACCAATTCAAGGAATTTAAAATAAGCATGCTTGTTCATAGTTATGAATTGTTTAAAATGAAACATGATGAAATTATCTCAGAAATATTCACTAGATTCACTGATATTATCAATGGACTAAAATCTCTTGGTAATATTTACTCTAATGCAGAGATTGTGAGAAAAATCCTAATATGCATTCTTAAGAGTTGGGATGCTAAAGTCACTGCCATTCAAAAAGCGAAGGATATCACTACTCTTAGTTTAGAAGAGCTTATTGGTTTACTTCTGACTCATGAGATGAATATCAAGATGGATGATGAAGATGATAGCAAAAAGAAGAAATGAATAGCTTTTAAATCTTCCATTCTTAATGATAAATCTGCTAAAGACTCCACAAGTGATGAAACTGGAGACCTAGCATTCATTACAAGAAAGTTCAATAAGTTTCTTAGAAGTAAGAAAATAAGGAAGAATGAGATTCTTCAAGAAAGATGGACACAAAGGAGAGCCTAACAAGTTCAAGAGTGAGTCAAGCAGATTCAAATATGATCACAAGAAAAATGAGATCATTTATTTTGAATGCAAGAAATCTAGACATATGAAGGTCGAGTGTCACCAACTCAAAAAGCACTTTAATAAGGGATTCAAAAAGACAATGTTGACTGCATGGGATGAAAGTGAAGATAGCAATTCTGAGAATAAAAAGAAAAAAAATAAAGTTGCTAACATTGGTCTCATTTGAGTTTTTTGTGGCATTTGTTTGTGGCGTTAGAAACAAACCATTTGTTATTTTATGTCAAAATTCATTTACACAACATTGTTGGTGGATACGAAAATAATTCATTTGTTATTCTCATGCCAAAATTCATGCATACATGGTAATATGATTATTTATAAAATGTATGATGAGGGAAACAAATAGTTGCTTCAAAAGCATAACATAAATAATTGGATTGCAAAAGGAATTACTTGATTTTTTTATTGATGAGATTGTTTGTTTTATGAATAAAAAATTTTCTTATTAGATAATTGCTTGGAATACTTGGAAAGTGCCATTAGGCACAAGTCATACTCTAATATTTATATATGTAACTTAATAGTTAATATCTTTTTACTTCATATATATATATATATATATATATATATATATATATATATTCAAAACCCAATTCTTTTTGTAATTATTCGTTCATTTCTTTAATATTTCCTTCAATCTTCTACAAAAGTATTGTAAGTATTTCAAAGTTCAAAGTTTCTATCCAATTTTAAATCAATCCAAGTTAAAGTTTACGGTGGTGGTTGTGAGTGTGAGTATATATATTAAATAAAATAGGATTTTAAAAAGAGAGCTCTTAAATTGCCACATGACAATTCTTAAAAGTTTTAAAATTTTAAATTTTTTATTTTTAAAATTAATAAGATATTTACAAAATATTTAAAAAAGATCCTATTAGATAACTCCTCCCATATAAGATTTGTGAGATTAGTTTACTTCTTATCCTTTTTCATGTTTAATTTCTCAATAAAAATATTTAAAAAAGATTCTATCGGATAATTCATCCTATTAGACAACTTTTATTTTTAAAAATTTAGTCATATCAAATTTATAATAAATATATTATGTCTAATTTGTTTCTATTTAAGAATTAATCTTTTTCATTTTGAATAAGCGAAAAGTTCAAGTGATACATTTATCAAGTCATTATAACTATTGAGAATGAAAAGTAATACATTTTTATTTAATTAATATATTAAATTTATCAACAAATAAATATATCGCTTATCGTATAGAACTAAAACTATGAAAAAAATTACTACGAGACTAAAATTTTATTATCAGTTGATAATAAGATTTATACTAAAAGTATTCTATTTATTATTCTAATATTATTCTTTTGATTAAACTCTATCCATTATTTTAAATACAATAAAAAAATCTATTTGCTAACTCATTTTTTAATTTGCATGGTTATTATTATTTTTAAGAAAAATCTATTTATACTACCTATATATATACATATATACATATTAACGAAACAGAGTTTTGGTGAGGAACGTTCTGGGAGCTCCAAAACTCAAATATTAATTTTATAGATTTTGAATTAAAAATTATTTATAAAATATGTGATTGGCTAACATATTTAAAATTGAATATTTAAAATTTAAAAATAAGATTCCTTATTTGAAATTACTAAAATTGAGTTTAGAAGTTATTTAAATTCCTAAACAGAAAATAATCTCAGTCCGAATCTCTCTATAATTTCGAGACCGGAAAGATTGTAGCAATTTGTAAATAATCTCCGTAAATTGTGGGGGAAGTTATGCGAACAGATTGTAACAATCTCTCACTCAGAATCTCTCTCACTTTCATATAAATCCTGAAATAGGGATTCTGTAAATTCTTCATCTTTATGTAAATTCTGTATCTTTCATATAAATTCAAAATTATGTAGACAGCTCTTTTCTCTCTCACTTCGAATCTCAAAAACATAGTTTTTTGAAAACTGTTTAGACAGTTTTTTGAAAATAAAAATAATTATTAAATATATTTTTATTTATAGCTGATAAAAAATTTAAAAATTAAAGTAGAAAAATAAAAAACATAAACATTACAGAGGCTAATAGTAGTAACTTTTCCAAACACCTTCCAATTTTTTTTTTATATATATTGGGTGTTGGGAACGTACATCTTGGCTAAAATTAGCTCTTGTTTGTCAATTAGTTTAAAATTGACTTTTTGCTTTTTACTTTTTGCTTAAAATTTAAAAGACAAAAAAATATCTCATTTTTTAACTCAAAGAGTTTTAGCTTTTTTTGCTTTTTACATCAATTTTTTTTATATTTTTAAAAAATATCATAACTTTTATTATATATATCAATTTTTTTATAAAAATTATATTTTTAAAATTTATTTATCAAAATCTATAAAACAAGACCCATATTGAATATAAAATTATTTAAAAATAAAATTTTAAAAATTATAACAACTTTAAATAAAAAAAATTTGTTTTTTGGCTTAAAGCCACTTAACCTTTGGCTTAAAAGCCACTCAAATTCTAACCAAACAAACTTTTTAACTTTTTAACTTATAATGGTTTAAAGTCAAAAAATCAGATTAAAATTGATTTGACAAACGAACTCTTGATTTGACCATCTACTTAGAAATGACTCAATTAAAATTAAAACAAATTTTTATATTAATTAATTCTAAAAAATTAATAATATTTAAAAATTTCTAAATATGAGACCTTTGAGCAAGTTGGTTTGGTGGTCAAGATTTGGGGACGAATTTGTCACTTATTCGTTATTAGATTGGATCAATTTAATTATACTTATTTTGAGTTTAAATTGGGTTTATTTTAGTAATTTAAGACATTTTATTATTTTAATAATATAATTTGTTTAAATATTTAAATATACCTATTTATTTTTTTTTGCATAGTTATTTTACAAATTAACAATAAAAATAAATAATTTAAATAATCAAAATAGACCCATTTTAATGATTGAACCGAACACTTTCCATCTGGACCGAGAAGAGTTGCATCCACTAAAAATACATATAGACGCCCCATGTCAAATAATTGTTTACTTTTATTTTGTAGGCTCTGTTTGAGATCAATAACAAAACTAACTTTTCTCTAAAAAATCAACATTTTAGCTGATGCGTTTGGAATAATAAATTTACACGGCTTTTAAGATAACTTCAAAAAAATTGAATTTTTTTTTCTTTTAACATCTACTTTTTTAAATTATTCTAAACACTCTCACTTTTTTTTTTCAAAAATGTTAAACTTTTTAAAAGATAAGCTTAAAAGTTATCTCAAACAGGCACTTAGTAATTTTTTTCATTAATAGTTAAATTATTATATTTTTTGGACTCTAAGATGACTAAAAAAAGTAAATTTTTTTTATCAATATATACACAAACTGTTATATTGCTTATTTATATTTTTTTTGTGGAACTGTTCTTATTTTTTTGATCAAAATTATTTATTTTTTCAATTCATATTATTGAGAAAATTTTAAAAAGTCAGAAATTTGAGATAAAAATATATTTTTCAGAAAATATACAAATAATCAAAAAAAATTCCTATAAAAAAATCAAAAAATTTAAATTTAGGCCAAACACGGTCATGTTGTTATGCAACACGTGATATGACGAAGGCATTAACACGTGTCAGGCTCTAACTCAAGACCCACTTCCCACGGGACCGCACCCACATGCATGGATCCTATGATCCTATCGTCGTTTTATTGATTTGGCTTTTCCCTATGGTTGGTAGGGAGCTGGACTCGCGACCTATTTTTCGAGTTAATTTGCGCGTTAATGGTCCCCTGTGGGAGTATTCATTTTTTATGGTTTATCTCACTTATAAATTAAAAAATAAATTACGTTATTTTGTTAATTAAACAAGTTAAAAATAAATAAATAAATTAAATAAATAAAATAAATTTATTTAAATAATTAAATAAATCAAAATAAATCAAATAAGTTGACATATTAACCAAATGAAGTGACTTATAAGTCAAATAAATAAATAAACTAATAATCACCCAAACGATCTGACTTATTTGTATTTTAACTTATTTGCTAATAAGAAAATAAGTCCATAAATCAACCACCCAAACAGGGCCAATTTGTCAATTAGTTCTAAATCCTCAATTTAATCCAATCTATGAGTATATTTGGGATAATTTTTAAGTTTGTTTTTTAAGATATTTAATTTTTTAAAGTATAAAAGAAGTATTTAAAATAATTTGAAAAAATAAATATTAGAAAAAAAAGAGGAAGAAATTTTTTTTAAACTTTTTTTAATTATCTTAAAAATCGTGCAAAATTAGTGTCTCAAAAAAATTAGCTTAAAAATTGTGCTTTTTAAAAAAAGCTAAGTTTTCTATTAATCCCAATGTGGGCTTAAGTACTAAACTTAATTCCTTGGAATCCCATAAAATGAATGACCAAGTTTGATGATTTAAATAAAAAATATAAAGACATTAAAGACATGTTTGATTGATCGGATTAGATATAAAATTAGATTATATAACTCATAAAATTATATTTTTTTATTTAAATTCAACGAGTAGTGAGAGAATTATATATTCATTAAATAACTAATCTCATAAAATGTGAGATATACAATATTTAAAAGAATATAGTATTAATAATTCACTCACTACCAATTTCATAAAATTACTTATTAAGTGAAATTATATATTTTTTCATTATTAATTTGATTAATTAAATATTGTTCAACTTGGTTATGAATTATATATATATATTTTTTGTCAACTTAATTTAATTCGCTTATAATATATGTTAGTTATTACATTCTTTTGTG
>JAOTRH010086248.1:0-16848 GCA_034768845.1 Heliamphora exappendiculata | reverse complement strand
AACAACCTAGGAGAGTGTGCTAAACTTAGTTGCCAAGTTTCCTTAACCTAGGTTAGTAAAAAGCATCCTAAGTTAACTAAATCTAACCGTGATTAGCAAAATTTCTCAAGAAAGCTTCCTACTTGACTTTTCTCTATAAAAAAAACCCAAATCCTCCATTCTTTCCTTGAAAATTTTGTGCATATACATATAGAGAGAGAGAGAGAGAGAGAGGGAGAGAGAAGAAGAAGAAGAAGAAAAGAGAAAGAAGAAGAAAGAAGGAGGAGGATCTATGGAGCTTGAAAGCTAAGTTTAAGGTTTTTCATCACTAAGAAACAACTTCTAACAAGGTAAGTAAGGCGCTAACACATTTGATTTTATACATATCAAATACCTATTTCATTATTTTGGAACACAAATCAAATATCAAGAACCGAAAACTCAAAAATAAAGACGTCATGGTTGGTTTTTGGGGCGGTTCGGTATGAATGTTGAAGTTGTGGGTTGGTGTGGATTTTTTCATGGGTTCCATAACTACTATAAACTCTAGATCATTGATATATTAAAATATAGAACATGTATACAAAGAAGATTGGTCAAAAACTCGCATACATGACACTAAGAGGCTAGACCCAAAATAGGCCTGAGTTTTGGGCGATTTGAGCTTTCTGTATTGCTTTTTTGAATATCATATCTCAATGTAAAAAAATGCTATAAGCGTGTTCTTTATATTCAGATCTAGGTTTTGTGTTATCTTTCATCCAAAATTAGTCTGAACTCATTTGAGTAAGTAGAACTTGAGATATTGCAATTCTACTAAAATATGTCGGTTCAGACCAGTCAACAATACAGACCTAAAAGCCCTAGTTTAAAACGAGATCCAAGTTTTGGCCAAAACATGAAAGTTGTAGACAACCTGTATTTCTGGCTACCCACTAAAAATGAGCACAAAATAATGAGCTTAGATAGGTCAAAACTCCTTTGAAACTCTCTGTGTTGTTTCAACTCTCAATGGATACTTCTGTCACATATTTTTGTGTAGCCCAAATTTCTTATTTGTAGTGATCTATTCCATAAGTGATCTACATAAACTTTGTAGCTAACATATTAAAATACGTGCTTCCAAAAAATCAGACCTAGACGCCTCGGGATGATTCCCCAAAACTGTTTCAAACCCTCAGTCCAAAATCGGCTCAGCTGAGTTTTGGCCACTAACAGAACTTATTTTCTAAAATAGACAAAAAGTCTAACTTGTTCCAAACAACTATCCTTAGCTTTAAATATGAAACTTGTAGGGAACTTGTTGAACTAGAACATACTCAATAATGGGCTCATTTGGACTTGATATGATACCCTAAAACCGAGACCAACAGAGACACTTTTCTAACCAATTCTCTGAGCAAGTGTTGAACCATTTTTGTTTTCGTCAAGTTTTTCACCTAGTTGCCTTAGGTTTTGGCCTTGGTGTAAAACATAAAAGTTGTAGAGAATACTTTAATCTAAATTTTTACCAAAAATCATAATTCAACTCTTAGTCTAAGTACCTCAAAATGCTGTAGTACTTTAAAATTTAATAATTTTGAGAGAATAATAAATGGTTAAGTTAAATCCTTAAACAATTGAAGGATTGGGCAAGTGCCTAGTACCCCTTAAATCTAAAAAGAAAGTAACCATGATCCATAAAAAGCATAAAAACATTTAATGGTCAGAATTGTTTTGGTACTTCACGTTCTAAGAGGGGTAGAACTCCGTGTTGACGGTTAAGTCATATTTGCTTGCTAAGCATAAAAATTTTGTTACCCGAGGAGCAAGTTAGCTCATTGACAAAGGGTTGGTTCGTATGCATATAAGATAAGGTGAGAGTGCTTAGTCATTATTTTGAACTTGAATTTATGTAAATGATGCAAGAAAATTCTTTGAAGCGTATGTTTTGAACTAAGACCAGTTTGACGATCGCATGAATCTGTTATTTTCAAAAGTCATAATATTTTTAATTCAAGTGTGCTATCCATGATATTTTGAGCTAGCATGATGTTATTATAAAGTATGGTTAATGTTGTGTGGTTATTTCTAAAGTGTCAAGTTACAAAGGTTTTCGGCCCTTTATATCCCGTTATGAGAGAGGTTATCCAACTATGAATTTTTTTATTTGTCTCTTTAGGGGTGGTTTTTCGTTAAGCGGGGGTTTTTACCTTAAAGGCTTTTGGGCTGAGTCTCAAGTTTTAGTACATACCACTCGTGCTTGGTGGAGAGTGGCCCTCATTCCATCACGTTGTTATTCGTGCATTGCGAATTGAGGTTACGGTATCGTCAGAACTCCTGGTCGTGAGGTTGACGACTACTTGGACATTATTGGGGTTTGAATTTAGATTTGAGAAAGTAGTCATGCATTTTAAATTTGTGACGGTTGAGGCAGGAACATATTTTTATTTGCAATACCGAGAAGGTTCTGTATAATCTGTGATAATTTGATGTTCAAGTAAATGCATCAGTTTCTATATTTTTGAAAAAATGTGATGAATTATTTTTAGAAAGAGTTTTCAGTTATCGTTAATTAAGCAACTGCCTTTTCTGCTCATGATAATGCTAAGTGCGCTCTCTTGTAACCTCTGTTGTTACAGATATTAGGAACGGCTAGGGGTTGGTCCACCACAAGCATCGTCGAGTAGTTTTGGTTCTGGTGTTGGGAATTATTTTGGTTCAGTTTTCTTTTGTTTAGTTTTTAGTTTTGACAGAGCTATATGTATAAGACTCTAGATATTTTTGATGTTTTAAAAGTAATGTATGCCCTTGGGATGGTGAATTCCTAGTAACTCGTGTATATCTCTTTTGACATTAATGTGTTGTAGTTTCTTAGAAGTTCTTATTTGGTCTCTTAATATCTTTATCCCTTGTCTTTCTCTTTGGCCGTCGGTTTATGACGGGATCACATCCCTTTGTTCAGGTTTGGTATCTTGTGAGAGCGGGGTATTATATTTTGGTATTAGAGCTCCAGGTTATAGGTTCTATAGACTTGTCAGAGTGTGGTCTGTGGTGGACAGTAAGCGTGTCATTTCGCAGTCTGTTGAGAAGAGTGGTTTAGGCCTGGAGTTGTCATGCATTTCCCTTCGGGCATATGACTGACTGGCATTGAGGTCCATTTGGAAAACGCGTTCTGCAGACGCAGGGTCCTAATTGAAAGTCTAAGCACGTTATTGGATTGGGAAGATAACTCGGGAGGGGTCTTGTATTGCTTTCAATTTACGAAGTCTAAGCAAGTATCAGATTGAAAAGATAACCTGAGAGGGGTCTTGTGTTGATGTCGTTTTGTGAAGTCTAAGTGGTTTATCAGATTAAGGGGGACGAACCTAGTGTCATTAAAACCTTTCGTAGACAGTTTATTCTTATCCTTATGTTTAAGAGGGGTCTTGGACTCCTGTGTCAAGCCCTAAGTCATAGCTTTCCTACGATAGGAAGGAGCATGGAGAAACTCGAACAAAGCGTCATTTAACTCGAACCAGTATAATAAGGCACAAGAAGAAGAATCTCTGCAAGTGCGACTGGTGGAACCTGATCCAACCACTAGGATGTTTGAGGCGAACGTAAGACTGATCGAGCAGAACACGAGTTAGATCACGATGCGAGCTGATAAGAACAGTAACCCCTTAATCAAATAATTTAAGGATCTGGGTGCAAAGAAGTTCATAAGAACCCTTAACCCTGCAGAAATAGAAAACTGATTGAAAGATGCCACGTGTATTCTGGATAGGTTGGGGGTAGATTCGGATAATAGGTTTAACCTCGTAGCTTTTATGTTTAGGGGAGAAACATACCACTGGTGGAAAGCTATAGAACGATTCTTGAAGATGCTGGTGCCAAGAGTTGAACCTCCCGTACCCTAGAGAGTCACTTGGGATCGTTTTGAGAAAACGTTCGATGTGCAGTACAAGTCCATAAGCTACAAGCATGAGAAGGAGTAGATATTCATTGACCTGGAACAAGGAAGGATGACTGGCAAAATTCGAGATGAAATTTATAGAGTTGTCATGATATGCCACCCAGCTTATACCTGATGAGGAGACAAGGTGTAGAAGGTTCAAGAATTGATTAAGTTTTCGGATTAGAACAAGGATGACGGTTCTCGAGTGAACAAAGCGTAAGATGAATTGCAATGCGGGCCAGAAGAACCGGTAACTCTTTAGTTAAATAATTCGAGAATTTAGGTACCAAGGAGTTTGTGAAAACAGTTAGTCCCGCTGACGCTAAAAATTGCTTGAGCGGTGGACGCATTTTAGACAAAATGAGTTGTCCATGTCGTAAGTTCTTAAGTATCGATTTATATTCATTTGACATGTAGACTATGTAACTCGTATGGAGTTGGTATTCAATTTTCGTTGTGGTATCGGTGTAAGTCATAAGAAAGTTACTTTCGAAAATCTTTTGTGATGTGACCCGTTAGGAAAAACTTACTTAGATTAATGCATAAAGGTTGCTTGTATAGGGAAGGAATTTTTTCATGGGAATATATGGGCTCTATGTATGAGAAGTTGAAGGATGATATAATTATGTTGTTTCTGGTGAAGTTGCGAAGCAACTTAGCGTGAGTACATAGGAGGAATAAGTATTTGGATGAGAATAGTGGAAGCATAAGTAAAACCATACGAATTAATAGGTATGATTTTTGTAAATTGGCTTTAAGTGAATCGAGTGTCTTAGTAAAATACGGGTAAGATGAAATAGTTAAAGTGTGAAAGTGATTTTTGATTCGGTTGTGCGGTCGAGAATAGTTAAAGTGTGAAAATAGTTAAATCTCGAACCTTAGTTCGGTAAAAGGAACCGGCCTGACCGTTTAACCTTTTCGAGCCCAAGACCCGAGAAAAAGGGAAAACCACACAAGCATATATTAAAACCCTAATGTTGAGAATAAGAATTCAAAATTATAAGTCCATGTCGTTTAAGACAAGAGTTACGCTCGAAAAATTAATAAACGAACCAATGTGAAAATATTCAAATTTTCTCCTACAATTAAATAAAAAAATATATTTTTTTATATATATATATATATATATATATATATATATATATACATATATATACATACATACATACAAGTGGCCAACAACCTAGGAGAGTGTGCTAAACTTAGTTGCCAAATTTTCTTAACCTAAGTTAGTAAAAAGCATCCCAAGTTAACTAAACCTAACCGTGATTAGCAAAACTTCTCAAGGAAGCTTCCTACTTGACATTTCTCTATAAAAAAAACCCAAACTCTCTATTCTTTCCTTGAAAATTTTGTGCATATACATATATATATATATATATATAGAGAGAGAGAGAGAGAGAGAGAGAGAGAGAGAGGGAGAGAGAAGAAGAAGAAGAAGACGAAGAAGAAGAAGAAAAGAGAAAGAAAAAGAAAGAAGAAGAAATGAGGAGGATCTATGGAGCTTGAAAGTTAAGTCCAAGGTTTTCATCACTAAGAAACAGCTTCTAACAAGGTAAGTAAGACACAAACACATCTGATTTTATACATATCAAATACCTCTTCCATTATTTTGAAACACAAATCAAAGATTAAGAACCGAAAACTCAAAAATAAAGGCGTCAAGGTTGGTTTTTGGGGCTGTTCGATATGAATGTTGAAGTTGTGAGTTGGTGTCAATTTTTTCTTGGGTTCCATAACTATTATAAACCCTGGAACATTGATATATTGAAGTATAACACATGTATACAAAGAAGATGGGTCAAAAACTCACATACATGACACTAAAAGGCTAGAACCAAAATAGGCATGAGTTTTGATCGGTCTGAGCTTTCTGCCTTAATCTTTGGAATATCATAACTCAATGTAGAAACATGATATAAGGGTGTTATTTATATCCAGACCTAGGTTGGTGTGTTATCTTTTATCCAAAATTAGTTTGAACTCATTTGAGTAAGCAGAACTTGAGATATTGGAATTCTACCAAAATGTGTCGGTTTCAGACCAGTCAATAATGCAGGCCTAAAAACCCTAGTTTAAATGAGATCCAAGTTTTGTCCAAAACATGAAAGTTGGAGGAAACCTGTATTTATAGATACCCACAAAAAATGAGCACAAAGAAATTAGTTTTGATAGGTCAAAACCTCTTTTAAACTCTCCGTTGTGTTTCAGCACTCAAGGGATACTTCTGTCACATATTCTTTTGTAACTCAAATCCCTTATTTTTAGTGATCTATTCCACAAGTGGTCTACATAAACTTTGTAGCTAACATATTAAAATACTTGTTGCCCAAAAATCAGACCATGAAGCCTCGGGATGATTTTCTAAAATCATTTCAAACCCTCTGTCCAAAATCAGCTCAGTTGAGTTTTGGCGACTGACAGAACCTATTTTCTAAAATAGCCAAAAAATCTAACTTATTCCAAATAACTACCCTTATTTCTAAACATAAAACTTGTAGGAAACTTTCTAAGATAGAACATACTCAAAAATGGGCTCATTTGGACGTGATGTGATACCCTAAAACTAAGACCAACATAGACACTTTTCTGACCAATTCTCTGAGCAAGTGCTGAACTATTTTCGTTTTCGTTAAGTTTTCCACCTAGTTGCCTTAGGTTTTGGTCTTGGTGTAAAACATAAAAGTTGTAGAGGATATTTTAATCTAAATTTTCACCAAAAATCATAATCTAACTCTAAGTCTAAGTATCTGAAAATTCTACGATACTTTAAAATTTAATGATTTTGAGAGAGTAATAAATAGTTAAGTTAAATTCTTAAACAAGTGAAGGATTTGGTAAGTTCGTAGTACCCCTTAAACCTAAAAAGAAAGTAACCATGGTCCCTAAAAATTAAGAAAATATTCAATGGTCAGAATCGTTTTAGTTCTTCACGTTCTAAGAGGGGTAGAACTCTGTGTTAACAGTTAAGTCATATTTGTTTGCTAGGCATAAAAGTTTTGTTACCCAAGGAGCAAGCTAGCTCGTTGATAAAGGCTTGGTTCGTATGTATATAAGATAAGGTGAGAATGCTTAGCCATTATCTTGAACTTGAGTTTATGTAAATGATGCATGAAAATATTTTGAAGCGTATGTTTTGAACTATGACCAGTTTGACGATTGCATGAATCTATTATTTTCAAAAGTCATAATATTTTTAATTCAAGTGTGCTATCCATGATATTTTGAGCTAGCGTGATGTTATTATAAAAATAGTTAATGTTGTGTGGTTGTTTTCAAAGTGCCAAGTTACAAAGGTTTTTGGCCTTTTATATCCCGTTATGAGAAAGGTTACCCAACGATGGGTTTTTCATTTGTCCCTTTAGGAGAGATTTTCCATTAAGCGGGAATTTTTGCCTTAAAGGCATTTGGGCTGAGTCCTAGGTTTTAGCATATACCACTCGTGCTTGGTGGAGAGTAACTCTCATTCTATTACGTTGCTATCCGTGCATTGCGAATTGAAGTTACGGTACTGTCGAAACTTCTGGTCGTGAGGTTGACGACTACTTGGACATTGTTGGGATTTGAGTCTAGATTTGAGAAAGTTGTCATGCATTTTAAATTTGTGACGGTTGAGCCAGGAACATATTTATGTTTGGAATGCCGAGAATGTTCTGTATAATCTGTGATATTTTTATATTCAAGCAAATACATCAGTTTTTATATTTTTATGAAAAACGTGATGAATTATTTTTAGAAAGAGTTTTCAGTTATTCTTAATTAAGTAACTGTCTTTTCTGTTCATGATAATGCTAAGTGCGCTCTCCTGTAACGTTTGTGGTTGTAAATTTCAGGAATGGGTAGGAGTTGATCCACCACAGGCGTCGTCGAGTAGTTTTGGTTATGGTGTTAGGAATTGTTTTGGTTTAGTTTTCTTTTGTTTAGTTTTTAGTTTTTGCAGAGCTTCATATATAAGACCCTAGAGGTTTTTGATGCTTTAGAAGTAATGTATGCCCTTAGGATGGCGAATCCTTAGTGACTCATGTTTATCTCTTTTGACATTAAGGTGTTGTGGTTGCTTAGAAGTTCTTATTTGGTCTCTTAATATCTTTATCCCTTATCTATCTCTTTGGCTGCCGGTTTGCGACGGAATCATTTTTCTTTGTTCAGGTTTGGTACCTTGCGGGAGCGGGGTGTTACATAGTAGGCTTATGGTACATTATTTACTTTCATTGAATTACTTATTATTGGCTGATAGTGGTGAGCCAAAACTCTTTGAAAAAGCTTTGCAAGTTGGGACAAATGAGAAGTAGGAGCATGCCATGAATAATGAGATGGACTCACTCTCATCAAACCAAAGTTGAAATTTTGTGCAATTGTCTAAAAAAAAGTCAACACTGCAGAACACGTGAATCTATAGAATAAAAGAATAATCTGATAGAACCAAGTGGTACAAGGCAAGATTAATAGTCAAGGGGTTTTAATAGAAGCAAGTAATTGACTACACAAAAATATTTTCACTAGTTGTAAAAAAATTTACCAACAGAGCAGTGTTGAATATTGTGCCAGTAGAAGACTTGTATTTAGAGCAGTTAAATGTCAAAACATCATTCCTTCATGGGGATTTGAATAACAAGATATATATGTACCAGCCACAGGGATACATAGTTAATGAGAAATAGCTGATGGTCTGCAAACATAAGAGAAGAATGTTGGGTTAAAACAGGAACTCATACAGTGGTACAAAAGGTTTTGTTAGGTTTTTACTCGTCATATTATATCTCCTTTTTTTGGAAACTCTGTGACAATAGGTTTACATTCTGCTTATGACGAGTAAGAAGACTGATTAGCAATAGGTTGAGGATTCAACTGAGTATTGTAAGAGTTTCTTGTAACCAAAACTTTTATTATAGTGCGTGTTTTTTTTGGACTTAGATAAGTCTCGTGGTTTGTTTCCCGTTTGGGTTTTCCACGTTAAAATGTCCTGTCTTGTGGATGGTTGTTTGGTTATCTCACTATTTCTAATCTTTGTTGCAAATCAAAGGAAAAGGATTTTTGTTTTCGTTTGGTGGGAAACAAATTTTTTTTTAGGTTTGATACCTTTACATGAGATACATGATTCAGTAGATGTCATAGAGAACATTATTGTTACATAAGCCAGTTTGCTACTTCATATTTGACACTTTTGGTGCATGTAAATGACATACTGATTGCGAGATCAAGCATTGATGAAATTTTTAATATTAAGGCATAAATGTCAATGGGGTTTTCATGAAGGATTTGGAATTTGAGAAACAAATCATTGGCATGAAAATCAATAGAGATGAAAAGAGTAGGAAGTTGGAGCTTTTATTATAGTATATTAAAAAAATTCTGCAGCGATTCAACATATAAGGTGTTAAGCTTGTTAGTACACTTTTTGCAAGTCATTTCAAACATTAAGAGGAACATGGAGCTATCACAGAGGAAGAAAAGAATCACATGGTTAAGGTACCGTACATATCAGTCGTAAACAACCTTATGCATACCATGACCTGTATTAGGCCAGACATTGCTCATGTAGTAGGAATTGTGGGTAAATTTATGAAAAATCTCAGAAGGAGCATTGAGAGGTTGTTAAGTGAATTCTACAATATCTTAATGGTTCTCCTTATACAACTTTGTGTTATGATAACTCAAAAATTCAGTTGCAAGGTTTTATGGAATCAAACATAACAAGGGACATTGACAGCAAAAATAGTATTACCAGGTATTTTTTTACATTATGGAGTAAGACGGCCAATTGGGTTTCACAGTTGAACACAATCGTGACCATCTTCACAACAGAGACAGAGTATGTTACTGTTATGGAAGCATGCAAGAAGGTATGGCTATAAGGTCTCACGAAAGAGTTAGTAAGGACCACAATAGTTGCTCATTATTTAGCGACAGTTAGGGTGCCATTCATTTGGCAAAAAATTCAGCCTTTCATTTGATGACAAAGCATGTTGACATAAAATACCACTTTATATGCTTGATGAAGGAGGGTGAATAACTTAGTTCGAAAAAGATATATACAAATAAGATTTATGTAGGCATGTTAATGAAGGTCATAACTCTTGAGAAGTTAGACTTGTTTAGTTTCGATTAGTCTTCATGTTTAGCATAAGGAAGGATGGCTTACACTGGTTCGCTTGTTTGGATTTGAGGCAATGATTATTTTTAAGTATCGAAAGATTTGTAGTGAATTTACTTCAAGTGAAAGATTGTTAAAAAAGTAAAAGAACAATCCCCTCTATTATCAGACGAATGCCAAAGTATTGAGAGCTATACAAAAAAAAAAAAAGTCATTTGTTGAGTTCTTAAAATTTGGGCTTAAAGTAACTTTAAGACAAAAAATAATAAGGCAATATGTTAAAAACATTTAAGTCAAAAATAAATTATTATAAATGTTTTATTTTATTTTCTTTTATTTTTATATTCAATATATATAGATATTTTTTAATATATCTCGACGAGTAAATTTTTAAAAATTAATTTTATATAATCAAATGTGTATAATAAAATTTATACAACTTTTAAAAATAGACAAAATTATTTTTAATTAATAAACACAAAGATAAAAAGACTAAAAGTCAATAAGTAAAAAGATTAAAGAAAAAGTTGAGATTGACAAACGAAATAAATAATTTATTTAAATTTTAAGACAAAAGAATTTCAGCCCAATTTTAAAGGCGAGAGTCATAGGAAACCTAACTAACTTGTGTTTGGACTAGTTTCTTTTAAAAGTGTTTTTGCTTAAAAACTTTTTAAAAAGTATACCTGTTTGGCTTTTTATTGTAATCGATTGATTTGTTTACATCTTTCTATATTTACATTTTATATAAAAGTAGAAAAAATTAGTTTTTTTTAAAAAAAACCTAAGTCAAACACAAGCTAACTCAAGCTATATTTCACAAGTCAAGGTGGGAAAACAAATGTTTATATATATATATTATATGCATAGATGTGTTGCTGTATTTCCCTGGGTGTGTATGATGAAGTGGTTCAATAACTTCTCTTAGATGTGTGTATCTTTATTAATAAATAGTTAAATACTAATTATATTACTTAAAGTTATAAGTTGGCAATTTTAACAAATATGTATCATAAATAATAAGAGGCGTTTGTTGTAGTATAAATTATGAATTGATAAAATATAATTAAATAAATGTGATTATAACTTTATCTTTATATGGAGATTTAGTTTCGCACTACGTAGGCAATTTCTCTCTTTTTCTCTAAAAAAATGTCATAGTGTTCGGTATATCTTTCGAACAATTTTATGTCAAAATTTGCAATGTTTGTAATTTTTTTACCATTATTGATAAAAATTAAAAAATAAAAAAAAAGTACAAATAGTGACAAAATCCGGTGGAACCTTGTTACTTTTTTTTTCTATTAGTGAACGGTGGATATGACTTTTTATTTAATTAACAAATTAATAATATGTATTGAAGAAAATCGAATTTTTAAGTTTTAAAAAAATTATTTCGAAAATCGTTCCAAACTAATTTGAATTGTGGAAACGGAATAATTAAGTAATATAACAAGCAATCACACCAGAAATTCAATATACGATATTTTCATATGTAAAATCTTAAAGTAGATAAAAATTATGGAACTAGTTCAAGTCCAAGTAATAATGCACTATAATAAATAATTACAAGACTTAGTTACAAACTCTAAGTTTTATCCTTAACTTGAATGTCTTATGTGTCTCGTCTGCCAAATTTTTATGTACTATTTCCTGTTTAATTTTCACAACATTGAATTGTTAGTGGTTTATACTGCCAAAACGCACCAAACAAGCAATAGACTGATCGAGCGCACAATTAACCACGACTACATGGCAAAAATTTCACCTATGAAAGTCATGACTCAAACTCTCCTAGCACACACTTCTTAAAGCATAATTTTTTAAAAAAAAAAACAACTCAACTCTTTAATAAAATTTTACATTAACTAGAAATTGTCAAACTTAAGAGAACTCCAAGCTTGTCATAACATATATAAATTTGAAATAATAGCGCATCCATTTTTTACATAACTTCTATATAAATTTGTAAATATACCTTTTTATGCATTTCTTAGAAATTGCATACTAATGACAATGCACCAAGTATCATTAATGAAGACAAGAAAAAATTTTATTATCAATATATATTTAGATGTGAGACATACTACTTTAATAAATATTAATGCAGTAGTTTATACAACTATTAATACATTTTTTATATTTCATTGATCACACCCTAAAGGGTATCATTAAACATTTTCCTTTTTAAAAGATCTAAAACTCTCAAATCATAATAGTTTCTTTTTTAAAAGAGTTAAAACTATCAAGTTATAATTAAAAAAATTGTACTAGTGTATCCCAAATTAAAGGCCATGTTAGGAATAATTGCTTATTTACTTATTTTATTTATTTTATTTTTATTTTTTAAAAATATTATTGTTTAATCGAACTATTATACTTTTCAACTCCTCTCATCTAGATAAGCCAACAAAATAATTTTTTTTGATCAAAATATAAATAAAAATTTAAAAAGACAAAATAAGCTAAAAAAATCAATAAATCAAATTTAATATTACTTATTTTCGTTTTTAGTGAATTTTTTTATCTTTTCATTAAAAATTTTTATTTTTTCGATTCATCTCACCTTGAGACAATTTGAAAAAATAAAAATTTTAGTTTAAATACAAAAAAATTTCAAAAAAACATAAATAAGCAAAGTTATTACAATTTAGCCCAAACAGGGTTTATATCAATTTTAATTTTAATTTATTTTATATTATATTATATATTATTATATTTATATTTATACTATATATAAAGAGGCGATGGTCCATAAAGAGTGACTTTGGCACCTCAACAGTTCAAGTGCATGGCATTGTCTTCACGTTGCTTTGACGTAAACAATAAAAAAACAAAACACTAAAATGCGGAGCCAATGACGAATGATATCCCACCCAATAAAGGCTTGTGCAATCGCGGCACCATGTGTAGCTGTTTAGGATAATGATTTATTTATTTATTTATTTATTTATTTATTTTATATTTAGTAATTTTTGTTATTATTTTGTCAAATTATTATTTGGTTACATAGGATATTACTTATTTATTTTAATTAATTTTTATCTTTATTAGTTTTTTTTATTATCTAGTTAAATTATTATTTTTTAATTAATTTTTTTTATCAAGACGAGTTAAGAAATAAAAATAAAAAGACAAAAATAAGTTAATAAATTATATTTTATATTTGTTATGTTTTTTTTTATCTTTTGATTTGATATCTTACAACTATAATTTCTTTATTTTTTCCAATTTAGTTCTTCCACCACCACAAACCCTAGTGTGCTCTTTTAACCTAAAGTTAAATATAAAAATCACTAAATACGAAAAACACAAAAAATATATATATATTAAGTGACATTTTTCTGTCTTATTTGATTTTTTAATGTTTGAGTCAAGATTTTTTATTTTTCTAATTATTTTAAAAGTATAGCCTCATTTGGGTTAGTACAAAAAAAAATCATATAAAAAACCAAACAAAATACACACTAAGTAAAAATATAAAAAATGATTGCAAATGCCTAATCAAACTAAACAATTATTTTTTCTTTTTCTATTTTTTCTGCGTCTTTTCCCTTCTCTATGTAATTCAAGTTAATAAAGTCTTCTTAATTATATTTTTTGTCTGTCATTATTTTTTATTTATTCTACTCCTCTCCATATATAATCTCATTTTTTTAAGGATGAACTGATATTAATTAAAATATTTTTTTGATTAACTTACTTTGATTTGTGTACTGAATTTTTTTATTTCTTTATTATTACTATTCATGTTAAAAAATATAATTTGCATACTAGGTCAAATGAGGGCAAATATAAAAATTAAATATATAACTTTTCATCTACTTATCTATATAATTCATAAATATCTAATCATAAACAAACACAGTATATAATATGCCCCGATAATATATATCCAAAGTTATATTCAAAGTATTTTTTATTCACCTATATATTTAAAGATAATTTATATTCGTTCATTTATCTTTAGACAATCAAACAGACGCTTAGCTCCACCTTCTGAATCTACAACACGTTTCTCTCCATAGCCATAGGCAAAATCTATTTCTTATGTTCATTTGTCAAAAAATTCATACCAGAATGTAATTTACAAGAAAAGTGAAATAAAAAAAGAAAAAAATATTAAAAAAATAGTTTTTATTACTTGTTTAATTCTCAAAAAAATAAAATAAAAGATTAGTTTTTAATTTTTTTCATGATGCATAATCTGATATACTTTTTACAAGATTTATTTTATGAAAAAATATTTTTCGCAAGATAAGTATTTTTTCGAGACTCATGTTTTCCTGTATCAATTGAACACGCATACAAAAAAATAAAACGGTTACTCTTTTTCTTCTTTCCTTTCCTGTTAAATAAATGAAGCCTAAAAATAAAGTCATGTAGACCTTTTTTATCCTTTCTTTATATAACTAATCTCAATTTAATACTTTGAAAATAATTTAAAATTCTCACTGCTTCACTATTTCTCCTTTTGCAACTGATTTAATTTTTATTTAAAACATAGTTCACGTTTTCCCCCTTTCTTTATAGAATATTTTAATTTAACATATTAATTATAATTTAATATTATTAATATAATAAATAAAAAATTGCACACGCATACATAGCGTGTGTTACAAATCCTAGTGTTGAATAAGAATTCACATAATGCTGAAGATTAATTACAAGGATTTATGGGCCGAAAGGGGAGCAAATAGGGGCAGTCGTATACTCAAGATTTTGAAAAAACTTATTATTACAGTAGTATTAGTTCAAAATATTTCATAATTATATAAGTTCGCCCCTTTAAGATTTTTAAAAAAAATTTAAAATATACTCTTCTAAAAATTTACAAGAACAATTCGTTCATCCTAAATTAAAATTCTGCGTCCGTCCCTAACAAGAAAGTTATATATTCTATACTATCTATGAGTTGTGTTACATGTCCTAAAATAAACGACTGAAAATATAACCGAAATAAAGCGAATAAGGCGTGGCTAACCCGCAACGACATCACATTGTAGCTATTGTGGACAGAGAATTCATGAAACCGATGGAGCTCGCAACTTCAACATCCTCCTTTGGGCCCGGCAAAGGTCGTCATCTAATCACCACATCTTGTTCCTAGTCTGACTAGTAGGGATTTGACGACGGAACTTGCAACCCACTCCGATCGTTCTTGGCGGCGGCGGTAACTGTTAAAGATGGAGTTTCTGTCAAGAGTTGGTCAATGACATCGTCGGAGAGAAGAAGAAGAGGAGGTGATTTGTTGAGCTCCGATGGAAACAACGGAATATGGAGGTCGGGGTGGTTGGAAATTAAGGTATGGATCATCATGAAGATTGATGCCGGTCGGACCAAGTATGAAACCAGTAGACAGAGAAGAGGTGAAGATGGCTTGTGGTTTTCGATGGTGAGTCAGCAGGTGACTCCATATGTTGTTACCAAGATGCGAAACAAAATTACAAGGCTAATAAAAAGTTTAATGGCCATCAAGTGAGAATTTTGAATTGTTAGGGTTTCTTCAAGAGGTTGATTGTTGATTAATAGTTTCTTTTCTCTCAACATCAAAATTAGGAGGACTTGGCATTTGTGGTTGTCAGTATTTTATGCTCTTTTTAACTCATGTTTAAAACCTAAACATGCATTTTTTTTGTGTCTATGACATTTTTCAGATGCAAGCTAGCTAGCCAAACTATTATACTAAAAATGTATAAGAAGGTTCTCATACACATACATAATATATGAAAATATTCTCACCGACATAGTGCAATGAGAAATTTCACATATTCATATCTCAAAATGTATGAAATGTTTATCATACATTTTTTATTAGGTCTATGAGAACATTCTCACAGTACTATGAGAACATTCTCACAGATACAATACTATAAGTTTCAAAGCATGAAATCGAGCTTACTATTAGCAAGGCTCTTGCCAAGCTGCTCCCCTGTTTTCATGCACTATCTAACAACAACAGACATGTAACTGTGACATTTTTGAAACTTATTCAAGATGTCATATAAGGGCATAGTTTTTGGAATCCTACAATACAAAAAACAATTGATATAAGCAATACAATTGCGCCGAACCTTTTTTTTTAACTTGCATTTTGAAAAGAAAAAGTGGAAAGACAGGATAGAGCAACACCTGAGGTATATATTTTGTTATCATCTTAAACATTATTTTGATGTATAAAGAGCAAAAAGAAAAAGGGTAAAAGATTTCAATGGAATAAATGTATTAATAGATTTCCCCCAAGTTATGACCTCAAAGCGGAAATTCACATCTATAAGAAATGTGAGTTGATTAGGAACAACACACTATGAAATAAGATAAACCTGAAGATTACAATAGTTTCCCAAAGAGACAGCTGCTATTGCAAATAAGCATGCAGCATGAACATTTTAATATAGGATATGATCATAACCATAGAGAAATAAACATTATAAACAATAGTTTCGACAGGAAAAAAAATGAATACATAAAATATAATTTTTTTGGGTTTGCAATATTTTTCAGATGCAAGCTAGCTAGAATATTCTACTAAAACAATATATGAGAAAGTTCTCATACACATATATAATATATGAAAACATTCTCACAGACATAGTGCTATGAGAAACTAGTCATACTCATATCTCAAAATATATGAGAAGTTTCTCATACTCATATATAACTATACGAAAATATTGTTATTTATATAAGTGTTATGACAGATTTGCTTGGGTCAGTGACATTTTTTATAAAAAAAAATGTATGAAAAAGTTCTCATACGCATATATGATATATGATAACATTCTCACATACACAGTGTTATGAGAATCTTTTCATACTTAGATCTCAAAATGTATACAAAGTTTTTCGTACTTGT
>JAOTRH010086247.1:0-49167 GCA_034768845.1 Heliamphora exappendiculata | reverse complement strand
CATAGATCATATTCCTATAAAATGTGATAATACCAGTGCAATAAATATATCCAAAAATCCTATACAACACTCAAGAATAAAGCACATAGAGATTAGACATCATTTCATAAGAGATCATGTACAAAAAGAAAACATTGAACTTGAGTTTATAGGCATTGAAACTCGTAGCTCAAAACCAGTTTCTGCTTGGGTTCAGTCTACTGGACCGCGGGGTCAGCCGATTAGATCATGGTTCTGTGGGTTCAGTTGACTGAACCCATGGGGTCAGTTGACTGAACTGTGTTTGGCGTTTTTGTGCTTTTCCAGTGTGTTTTTCAGTCGACTGGGGGTTAGGTCCAGTCGATTGAAGTTTTGGGCTGTGTGTTGGTGGTTTTGTGGCTGGGTTTTGTTTTCCAAAGGGGTTCCAATGGTCGTTAGTTGATTGATATATGGGATTAGTCGTCGAAACACTATTGGCTTCTTTTTAGAGTTCCCGATTGGTTGTACGGTGGTTTTGGGGATTGTGTTGTGATCCCCGGTGTTGTGTAGGTGTCGTCCTCGAGGATGATGGGCATGGTTAGATGTGGGTTATCAGGGCACGATTATGTGCGTGCTGGTTATGTTCGGGACGTGTGGGTTCGTGGTTCGATTTAAAGGTGGGTTCAGTAAGAACCGTTCTGTGTGAGGTTCAGGTGTTGGCCTCTGGGTTAGGTGTTGGTTGTCCCGGTTTGTGGACGGGTCCCGGTGTGTCAACAGGTCATTCGGGTGATGTTTTGGCAGATGGTGTCGTGTTGTATTATTATACATGGTTATGTGCATTTATAACTGTCTATTTATATACGGATTATGTAAGTGGATTACATGGCTTTGAAATCGTTATGTGTAACATAGTTTATGCATTAAAACGTAGAGTTTTATAGGTATGGTTATGAGGAATGGATGCATGTAGTGCATGTTGCATGAGTTGCAAGTGTTGTGTGAGCCGCGTGGGTAGCATGTGGCATGATTTGCGAAACATAGTGATAGTACATGATTTTATACATTTAAATCCTGATTAGGTTATGCATAGGTGTATGGAATGGGATAGGTGAACATGTGATTCTGTGAATGTTAGCTCTGGTTGACAGAATTTTCGGTGGGGCTACGGTCCCTCGGCGCGAGGTCGAGAAGATATAGTGCGTTGGGGCTACGGTCCCTCGGCGTGAGGCCGAGAAGAGATATATCGGTGGGGCTACGGCCCCTCGGCGTGAGGCTGAGAAGATATATTGCATTGGGGTTACGATCCCTTGGCGTGAGGTCGAGAAGAAGCATTGATGGGGCTGCGGTCCCTCGGGTTCAGCCTGAGAATTTACATGGATTGCATGGACTGCATTGTGGGACGGATAGACCAATTTCAAATTGTTTTTAAGAGTCGTGTGAATCGCGATCAAAAAACCATTTTCAACTGTTTTCAGGGCTCTTGTGAGTGAGTCAAAAGATGGTTTATATCCTCGCTTTCCCGTCTGCATGTAAAAATTAGTTTAAAGGCTTGAAAGAGAGTCTGAAACTGCACCTCGTTTTCTTAGCATGTTTAGCTTATATTGCATGTGTTGTCTAGTTTCTGCTGAGTTTTGGCCCACGGTACGGGATTTAATTTTCTTCAGGTACCAGTCACGTAGGTTGATCTGTAGGTGCTGGAGAGGTGAAAGAGCTGTAATCTTTCTTTTTATTCTTTCTATTATATGTATGTGGTGTCGTCTTTTTTGGCGTTGGAGCCGTGTAATGTATACCATTTGGCTATTATATATAATGCGTGTATGGTTTTATTTGAGAGTGTTTTCTCGGGTTGGTTATTTGTAGATGTTTCACGTGATCCAGAGTTTGGGACATGACAGAATGGTATTAGAGCTCTGGGTTCGAATACCTAAGAGCCGTGGAAAGATGGTGTATCCCGTGTGAAGTTAATTGCATATGCTTGATTGCATGTGTTTAGACGCTTTGATAACATGAACGTGTCAGCATGTTCGATGTGTGAATGATGTGTATATGTGACCATGGGAGTTGAATCTTAGGAGTGATAGTCTTACCTTTGGGCGCTTGGGTTAACAAACTTGGGAGAAAAGTTAGAAACGCGTTTAGCTGACGTGATTTTTAGCAGGGAATCTAAGTCGGTTATCTAGATTAACGCGTCATTCTTGTTGGTTCTCCTCGGTATGTGAGGTTATTTAGCATGAACCTATGTGCTTATGTGTTAGCATGTTTATGCGATTTATGCTATGTGCTGCATCTCATGTTCTGTCTTTTTCATATAGACGCGATGTCAGCGAGGAGTGGGCGAGGCTGTGGTGTTGGCCAAGGGGATGTTCCTATCCCTGATGCTGGGGATGTAAATGCTCCCCTGGGACCGATGGACGCGACGGAGTTATTGTGTGTGCTGGCGGGTTCTATCCAGTAATTAGTTAGAGGTGAGATCGTTAGGGAGAGAGAGGGAGTACCTGAGGCAAGGGTTGCAGTAGCGATGCAGGAGTTCAGGCGCATGGATCTGCCTACCTTTGTTGGAGACCCTGATCCTATTGTGGCGACAGAGTAGCTGGAGTTGGTGACTCAAATCTTGGACACGTTGCAGATTGTGGAGGATGAGTTGCGAGTTTCTTTTGCTGCCTTTTAGCTGAGAGGTAATGCTCATGCATGGTGGAGGTATGCCAGTACCACAGTGGACGTCACATGGGTAGCCTTTACAGGAGTGTTTCTGGAGAAATACTTTCCGGCTTCGAAGAGGGATCTGTACAGGGAGGAGTTCTACACTCTTACCCAGGGGGCCATGGATGTCATGCAATATGAGGCTAGGTTTACGTGTTTTTCCTGGTTTGCACTGGAGTTAGTGAGCACAAACGAGCTGCGATCTATGAGGTTCGAGTAGGGCTTGAGACCAGCGATGAGGGAGCTTGTGATTGCGATGGGACTTTGGGTATTCATAGAGCTGGTGGAGGCAGCAGCGAGGGTGGAGAATACTATGACTGAGATCCGAGCTTCTAAGGAGGCCAAGATACCTCAGGGTGGGACAGAGGCGCAGAAAGGTAGGCGTTTCAGCAAGAGGCAGAGGTCCTTTGGTATTTGCTTTCATCCATTTGGACCACAACAGTTCTGTACACCAGCACCATCAGTAGCTTCGTTGGGGAGGCCAGAGCAGAGGGAGTTGATTTACTATCGGTACAGGCAGCTTGGACATCGTATGGTGGATTATTTGCAGCCGAGGTAGTCCCAGGGTTCATGGAGTCAGTCATAGGGCAGGGAACATATTTGTTATGGATGTGGCCTGCATGAACATATTCGTAGGAACTGTCTCCAGAGAAAGAGTGCACCGAGAATAGTGGCCACACCAGAGGGCTCATTTATGCAAGAGCGACAGCAGCTTCCCGCGATTCATACTTCCTAGATGGTAGGTGGCAGTACATCAGTCTAGTCGGTGCTGCAGCCGACAGCGTCGAGTTATGGAGGACAAGGCAGAGCAACATTGCCCCAAGTGTATGCCCTCATAGCTCCTAGTTCATCTAGGGCACCGGTTGTGCTGGAGGATGTAGATATGCCTTCAGCAAGCAGAGGTACTTTCTGAGTCTGTAGGCTTTGGGTCAATTCTTCATTGTATCTGTTTGGGAGTTGGTGATGGACTCCATGGGTGGTGTGGTGTGTTGTTGAGGCAGCAGTTGGTGAGGATGTGAGATTGGGGTGAGTTGTAGATCCCATGTCTTTGAGATAGTTGGCCGTTATTTAGGATGCTTGACCTTCTTTGACTATATCCTAGGAATGGTTTGGCTAACCATCTCGTATGCCTGTGTCAATTGTGATCGACGTGGTTATTTTTTTGACCTTGAGTTGAATTTATGCGGCAAAATTCTTTTAAGGGGGAAGAGTTGTGAGACCCTGATCCGTTTTCTTTTTTGGCATTTTTTGATGCGCGTTTAGCATTTTTGCTTTTGCATGTTTAAATGCTTTTTGATGCATGATCGGGGTTAGATATACATGCGGGGTCAGTTCCCGGGGCCATGGGGTGCTGCGGTGAAAATTTAAAAAATTAAAAAAAAAAAGATATTTTGGAGGCCTATAAATATAGAGTTAGATATTTTTAAAAGATATTTTTAAAACTTCTCCAGTAAGTTTTCTTTTTCTCCTTGTCTTCTCTCTAAGTTCTCAGGGGCCTGAGGCTCGGTTTTCAATGATTCAATAGCGGATCCTTACTTTTGGCACGGTAGGCTCCGCGTTCATCCGGACGGATTTTCATTTCGGCGAGGCTCAATTTTGCACGTGATTCGAGATATCAAGTTTTTAACTCACCGAGGTACGATTCTAGACCCTATTTCTATATAAGGGTGCTACGTGTAATCGTGTGTGTTTTTAATGGTTAGATTGCTGTAGATTTGATTTTGTATCAAGTTAGATTTTTGGGTTTAAAAATCATTTTTTTTGGCAATTTCGGTGGACGAAATCGGGTGTCGGGTGTTTCTTTTGAGGTCTTAGTGTTAGACCTAGGCGTGTGTATGCTTGAGGGTGTCGGATGGGAGTTTAGAGGCTTCAAATCGGGGTTTGGAGGTTAAAACCCGTAGCTCGGAACCAATTTCTGCTTGGGTTTAGTCGACTGGACCGTGGGGTCAGTCGACTAGATCATGGTTCTGTGGGTTCAGTCGACTGAACTGTATGTTTGGCATTTTTAGGCTTTTCTAGCGTGTTTTTCAGTCGATTGGGGGTTGGGCCCAGTCGACTGAAGTTCTGGGCTGTGTGTTGGTGGTTTTGTGGTTGGGTTTTGTTTTCCAAAGGGGTTCCAATGGTCCTCGGTTGATTGATATACGAGATTAGTCACTGAAACACTATTGGTTTGTTTTTGGAGTTCCCAGTTGGTTGTAGGGTGATTTCGGGGATCGTGTTGTGATCCTGGGTGTTGTGTAAGTGCCCTTCTCAAGGATGACGGGCGTGGTTAGATGCAAATCGGGGCACAATTGTGTGCGCGCTGGTTATGTGCGAGATGTGTGGGTCCGTGGTTCAGTTTAAAGGTGGGTTTGGTAAGAACCGTTCTGTGGGAGGTTCAGGTGTTGGCCTCCGGGTTAGGTGTTGATTGTTCCTGTGTGTGGACGGGTCGTTCGAGTGATGTTTTGGCGGGTGGTGTCGTGATGTATTGTTATACATGGTTATGCACATTTATAACTGTCTATTTATGTACGAATTATGTAAGTGGATTACATGGCTTTGATATCGTTATGTGTTACGTGGTTTATACTTTAAAACGCAGAGGTTTATAGGCGTGATTATGAGGAATGGATGCATGTAGTGCATGTTGCATGAGTTGCAAGTGTTGTGTGAGCCGCATGGGTAGCATGTGGCGTGGTTTGCGAAATGTAGTGATAGTACATGGTTTTATACATTTAAATCCTGGTTAGGTTATGCATAGGTGTATGGAATGGGATAGGTGAACATGTGATTCTGTGAATGTTAGCTCTGGTTGACGGAATTTTCGGTGGGGCTACGGTCCCTCGGCGCGAGGTCGAGAAGATATAGTGCGTTGGGGCTACGGTCCCTCGGCGTGAGGCCAAGAAGAGATATTTCAGTGGGGCTATAGCCACTTGGCATGACGCCGAGAAGATATATTGCGTTGAGATTATGATCCCTCGGTGTGAGGCCGAGAAGAAGATTGATGGGGCTGCGGTCCCTCGGGTTCAGCCTGAGAAGTTACATGGATTGCATGAACTGCATTGTGAGATGGATAGACCAATTTCAAATCATTTTTAAGAGTCGTGTGAATCACGATCTAAAAACCCTTTTTCAACTGTTTTCAGGGCTCTTGTGAGTGAGTCAAAAGATGGTTTATATCCTCGGTTTTCCGTTTGCATGTGAAAATTGTTTTAAAGGCTTGAAAGAGAGTCTTAAACTGCACCTAGTTCTCTTAGAATGTTTAACTTATATTGCATGTGCTGTCTAGTTTCTGTTGAGTTTTGGCTTACGGTGCGGGATTTGATTTTCTTCAGGTACCGGTCACGCAGGCTGATCTAGAGGTCCTGGAGAGGTGAATGAGTTGTAGTCTTCCTTTTTGTTCTTTCTGTTACATGTATGTTGTGACGTGTTTTTCGGCATTGGAGCCGTGTAATGTATGCCGTTTGGTACTTATATACAATGCGTGTATGATTTTATTTGAGAGTGTATTCTCGGGTTGCTTATTTGTGTGTGTTTCACGTGACTCGAAATTTAGGGCGTGACAGCTCCACTATGACCAGCCCAAAATAAGAAATGACCAACATCCCTCTTCATGAGTCCAATCGATAGAACCCCATAATTTAATCGCATGAAAGCCACTAGAGGAGAGCCAGTCGATCGAACCCTCATACGTTTAACTGACCAAAAAGCCACAACACAACCATTAAAACACCAAAATGCCCCAAGGAACAAGAAATTTGATAAAAAGTTCCATTAAGGATGAAAAATAACATTTTTCAAGACATTTGGCAAAAAACGGATGAAAAATGGTTAAAAAAATTTGACATACCCTTACTATTTTTGTCATAACTTTTTTTATAAAATAATTTTATTGTGAGAGTTGTGTCATTAGAAAGAAGACTTCTCGGCTTCAATTTTAATACAAATATGATCCCATTTTGAGTTCGGATGAGGGAGACACATTAATTTTAAAAACAAAATTTCAACTAGAAAAAATACACCGGGGGTTAGACCGCTCGAGCTGTCTAGCGGGCGGTCTGGCTGTTAGGGCTGGTATACTGAAAATTATGTTTTTAGTATTTAATTTAATTTTAATAAAATAAATTTTCTATTTTATGAGAATATTTATAAGTAATGTATGTATATCATTTGTTTATTATGTACAGATGTCTAATATTCTGTATATTATTTAATCTGGTGTGTGGAGTACGGCTTACACACAGAAGATTAAATTTTAGGTTTTTGCAAAATATAAGTTTTATGGTCACAGTTTAGATGGAAATGGACATACCATCTGTACGACTGTGGCACCGAATTTTAATAAGCCTGTTTTGATTACGAAAAATAGATAATAGCGTCGTCTATTATTTCGACTCTCTGTGCCAGTACAATTTGTCTGTATTGAACGGGACATTTGGATAATTAATTTTATATTGACTATATAAATTAATTCACACTCCAATATTATTATGAATAGTGCTTATCCTCTTAATCTTGAAATAATTATTGATTTGCATATATTTAATATTCGTTATTTTTGATTCATTAGAGGGTGCGATCTTATATGGGTCTATATTTCCAGTGAGTTGGGTAGCGGTATTATTTATATGGTGAATATTAATTATTGATGGAATTCATGTCCCGAAAGATCGGAATTGACCATACCCCCTTAAGGAAGCATATAAGTTTTGACTGGGCCAAACTCTACAAATACCGCTATGAGGTTTTCTTAATTACAGAAACCGTTGATACGTGTTTGTGTTTCACTAGTAGTCTTACTAATAATTACTTTCCAGATCCCTGCTGTAGCTCTATATATATGCGGGTAGGCTGAACCAGTTTCATAACTTGTCTTCTAAGACTAAAGCTATCTTGGTTCTACCGGTATGAGTTATCAGAGGATTATAGCCCACACTATATCCGAGAATCGCATAAGAAAATACAGTAAAAGATCTAACAGGAACTTCAAATCAGATTCAAATCGTAATTGAAGACTCGACCGGTTAAAATGTATTCTTTTAAATTAACTTCAGATGCACGGGTTTTATATTGATCGTTCATCAATAAAAGTTTTATTTGGAGCCCGTTTTGTTAATTGCCCATCTAGTTAATTTTTTTTAGATAATTATTTGTAAAAACAATGATCTTGACAGTTTTGCCTCAAACACTGGTAACTCAAGAACATCCTAAGACCGCCCTCTAGACTGCTTGAGCAGTATATCGGGCGGTCAGCGTCGAAAATTGACCTTTTTGCTAAAATTTGACTCCAACAACCATCCAAAACCAAAATCGAAGCAACCGAACTTTTTTTTAACATGCTCGGACATACACTAGCCAAAAACAATCAAGAACCACCGAAAAATACCTCAAAACCTGATTCACCCAACTGAAAACAATACAAAATGCTTTTTAAACCAAAACCCGATTTATAAATTGATTTTTCATACATTTCAAGATGCTAAAAATACACATGATTACGTGTAGCACCCTTATAAGACATAAGAGTTTAGGATCCTACCTCATTGAGTCAAAAACTCAATACCTCAATCCACGTGCAAAATCGAGCTTTTCCATAATGAAATTCCATTCGGATACATGCGTAGCCCTTGATGCGATAGCAAGGATTCACTGTCTAATCGTCGAAAATCAAGCCTCGAGCTCACGAAAAGTTAGAGAAAAAGTAGAGAGAAAAAAGAAAAACTTAGTTGAGAAATTTAAAAATATCTTTTGAAAATATCTAATGCGAGATATTTATAGGTCACGAAAATATCATTTTTTTAAAATTCGTACCACCACACCCAACGATCCCGGGAACCAACTCCACAAGCATATATAAACCAGAACATGCATAAAAACATATATGAACATGCTACAATGAAAACACTAAACACGCGTCGAAAACGTTGAAAGAAAAATGGGTCAGGGTCTCATAATGTCGCTGAAAACCACCGCCGCTAGTGTTATTTTTTCTGCCAGTTTTTTGCTCATTTTTTTGAACTGTTTTGATGCTATTTTTAATACATAAAATCTGCAGAAAACTTATAGAAAAAATCTATTTCAAAACTGTTGAAAAACCACCGTGATCTGTGGCCTAAAACCACCGCTAGTATTGCCAATTATGTCGCCGCATGTTCTTCGTGTTCTTAGGTTTTCAAACATATTTTTAAATATTCTAAATAATATTTAAAAACAAGTAAAAGCTTTTACATCAAAAATATATGTCTCGTAGGCTCACATTCGAACTAAAAAAGCTTAAACTATCACGATCAACCCTCGTGATAAAAAATTAATTAAATTATCATTCAAACCATTCAATCAAACATGAATATAACAATGATCATAAAATCAGAATTAGAACACCTGCAAAACAAAGTTAGCACAGTTCTAAAGCTATTCAGCCTCTCCATAAATCATAAATAAAAATCAAAACGACTCTGATATTAATTGTTGGAGCCAAACTGGCAGGATCATTGATTTGTAAACAATTTTAAAAAAAAATTGGAAAGGTAATTGCCGAAACTGGCTCCAAATAATTTTTTTTTGATATCAAACGATCAAAAATAAAATTCGTGCGGCAACAGTTAATTCAGATGAATACATTTTTGTCAATTATTCAACTATGAGCTTTCGATTCTCGAGTTAAAACTCTGATTAGACCTTTTACTGTAATCTTAATTCAATTTTCGAACGTAGTGTGGGTTACGATCCTTTGAGAATTGATACTGGTAGAACCTGGGCAACCTTAGTCTTGGCAGATAACTTATGATTTTGGTTAAGCCTACTCGCATATTTACAGGGTTACAGTAGGGACCTGTAGAGTAATTATGACATAAACTTTTAGTGTAACCCAGATACCCATCCAGCGATTTTTGCAAATATGAAAACCTCTAAGTGGTTTATGTAATTATGAAAACCTTGCAACAATTTCTGTAATTTTTATAAAATACTAATTTATAGTTCACATCACTAAAGAACTGTAACTGCACCCTTAGCCATAATCTCAAGACCAATTTGTATTGGGTTTCTATTATTAAATACTTAATTTATCTCTCCACATTAAGATTCCTAATACGCACTAATTAAATTTAATTATTGACAATTTAATTTAATCAATATCCTTAAAATTTCTTAAGACCTTTCGCTTAACTTATTTGACCACCAGATAATCAAATTCACCTGCACAGTTTTTCATATAATAACGAATATTATATAGTAAATATACGCAAATAATAATTATTTTAGAATTAAGAGTTTAAGCACTTATAATAATTTTAGGGTGTGAATTAATTTATATAGTAATCATAAAATTAATTATCCCAATATGGTCCTGTTCAATACACACAAAGTGTACTAGCACAGCGAGTCAGAATAATAGATGACGCTATTATCTGTTCCCTGTAACCGAGACAGGTTTACTAAAACTCTGTACTACAGTCGTACCGATGGTTTGTCTATTTTCATCTAAATTGTGAACCAAATTTATATTCTGCCAGAACCTATAATCTGATCTTCTGTATGAAAGTCGTACTCTACACACCAGATTAAATATTGTATAGAATAAAGGAAAACCATGCGTAATATTAAAAAAATAATATTGCATACATTGCTCATTAAGATTCTCATAAAATAAAAAAATAATTTTATTAAAATAAAATTAAATACAAAACCAAAATAAAATCTATAATTTTTAGTATACAATCTAAACATTCTCCCACCTATACCCAAAACAATGCTGTCATACATCTGAATCCCATACCCTCTACATGATTATCGAAAGTCACAGGTGATAAGCTCTTTGTAAAAGGATCTGTAAGGTTATCTCATGTTGTAATCTTGGTCACAACAATATCACCCTCTGTATAATTTCTCGTATTAGGTGATACTTATACTCAATGTGCTTTCCTTTCTTATAGACACTTGGCTCCTTCAACTTTGCAACCGCTCTGCTATTGTCATAATAAAGTGTAATAGCTGACTGAATTGAAAGCACCACATCTAGATCCAATAGGAAGTTCCTGAGCAAAACTGTCTCATTGGCTACTTCAGAAGCTGCTATATACTCGGCCTCTATGGTCGACTGCTTGATACTCCTTTAACTAATAGCTCCATCTCCTAAGGTAAACACATATCTTAAGGTAGACTTACGAGAATCTTTGTTTGACTGAAAATCTGAGTCTGTACACCCTAAAAGTATTAAACTATCTTCCTAGTAAACCAACACATAATCTTTAATTCTTTTCAGGTACTTGATTATATTCTTTACCATAGTCCAATGCTCTTGCACTGGGTTAGACTAATATCTTCTAACCATACCAATGGCAAAGAAGATGTCAGGTCTAGTGCAAAACATATCATACATTAGGCTTTCTACTATCGAAGTATAAAGAACTGCCTTAATCTTTTCTATCTCATTAGGTGTCTTAGGACACTGATCCTTGGATAGAGTGATTCCATGCCTGAATTAGAGAAACCTTTTCTTAGAATCTTATATGCTAAAACGAGTAAGGATATCACCGATATACTTTACTTGTGATAAGTCTAACATTCTTTATTTTCGATCTCGCAAAAGCTTGATTCCAAGGATATGACTAGCTTCTCCCAAGTTCTTTATATCGAATTATGCAGATAACCATATTTTTATTAAAGATAACACCCCCACATCGTTTTCAATAACCAAAATGTCATGTACATAAAGTACTAGAAAGACTACCTCGCTTTCGTCACGCTTCTTGTACACACAGAACTCATTTGGATTCTGATCAAAATCGTAAGAATTTATGGCTTGATCAAACCAAGCGTTCCAAGACTTCAATACCTACTTAAATCCATAAATAGATTTCTTAAGCTTGCACAACATGTGTTTCTGCCCTTTCACTATGAAATCATCTAGTTGTATCATACAGATACACTCGTCAAGACTTCCATTAAGAAAAGCTGTCTTGACATCAATTTATCAAATTTCGTAATCGAAATGAGCCGTAATGGATAGGAGAATCTTGATAGACTTAAGCATGGCTACCGGCGAAAAGGTTTTCTTATAATCGATCCCTTCTTTTTGAGTGAACCCTTTTGTAACAATCGTAGCTTTGAAAGTTTTAACCTTTCTGTTACTCATCACTTTCTCTTGTAGATCCACTTATATCTGATGGATTTTATATCTTTAAGTGGTTGTACAAGTTTCCAAATCTGATTAGAATACATAAATACCATATCTAAATTCATGGCCTTTTGTCAAACATCTGTATCTTTGTCCTGAAGTGCTTCATTGTAGTTACAGGGTTCGATTTTTAGTTTTCCTGGATCCTATCAAAAGACTCTCCCAAGAACATAAACTAATCAAGTTAATGAACAACCCTCTCACTACGACGATGCACCACCTGCGTCAGTGTACAAGTAGTAACACACTGTGTAGTATCTGAGCCCTGTGCACTATTACCCTCATGATCATCAGGTATGTTAATAGTAGCACCTTGATCATGATCTGCACCTATCCCGATAATCCTCCCACTACGACGAGGCAATGAGATATCAGTGACTTGTGGTTCCTTTTTCGTGGTACTGGTATTTTCTCTCAGTTCTTCTAGAATAATTTTACTTTTGAGCCTGTGGTCCATAATATAATCCTCTTTCAAGAATCAGGCATTGGTGCTAACAATAACCTTTTGATCATTAAGATTATAAAATAGACTACCCTTCGTTCTCTTGGGATATCCGATAAAGAAACAGGCTTATGTTATCAGTTCTAACTTACCCGTGTCCTCTTTCAGGATATATACTTGACACCCCAAAATTTGAATATGTCTTAGACTAGGCTTACGTCTAGTTCACAATTCTATGGGGGTAAAAGGTACTGACTTAGAAGGTACCAAATTCAGAATATAAGCCATTGTCTCTAATGCAAGTCCCCAAATTGAATCGAGTAATCTTAAATAACTTATCATTGACCTTATCATATCCATAAAAGTCATATTCTTTTTTTTGCTACACCATTTTGCTGCGGAGTGCCTAGTGCAGTCAACTAGGATATAATCCATTTTGACGACAAGTAGTCCCTAAACTCTTGAAAGAGGTACTCTCTACCACGGTCGAATTGTAGTGATTTGATACTTTTATCCAAATGCTTCTCCGCCTCTGCCTTGAATTATTTGAATTTTTCAAAACATTTAGACTTACGGTGCATCAGGTAAATGTATCCATACCTTGAGTAGTCACCAATGAAACTGATGAAGTACTCAAAATTATCTCTAACTCGAATTGTCATAGGACCACACACATCAGAATGAATCATTTTTAACGGTTCTTTAACTCTATAGGCTTTGGCCAAAATGGCCTCTTGGTCATTTTACCCTCTAAGTAAGACTCACAGACTGGAAGTGCCTCAACTTCTAATAAACTCAAAGGTTTATCTTCTACCAGTCTAATTATTTTTTTTAGATTAATATGATCCAAGCGTAAGTGTCAAAGAAACATTTAGTTCATTAAAGAAAGAAACTTTCTCTTATATGATAAATTAGTTATTATTCAATTCAATTAGTTACAATGTAGGAGAGATAGGAGATATAATATGCCGATCATCCACAAATGTATCAGAACAAATAAAACATTTATTTTTCTTAATAACCATAGAGTCATTAAAATGAACAGAATATTTGTCATTTATTAAATTAGAAATAAAAATTAAATTTTTTCTAATTGAATATACATAAAGGCAATATTTTAGAAGTAAAATTCTATTTCTACTGAAACTGAGAGTAACATCTCCGACTGCAACTGCTGCCACCCTTGTATTTCTACCCATATATAGGTATATTTTTCCATTACTGAGCTGCCTGATTTTCTGGAACCCCTGTAAAGAATTGTAGACATGATTAGTGGCTCCCATATTTATACACAACGTACCGATAAAAAATACTGTTAAACATATTTCAACTATGAGTGAACAGAAATTACCTGGTTTGTTCTGCTTACTAAGAAATATTGGACACTGCTTTTTCCAATGCCCAAACTGGTTAAGTGATAGCACTGGCCTCTTAGCTTTTTCACACCAGCTTTTGGTCCCTTAATTGCTTTTGGACCTATGCCTCCCTATGTCTGATCTTTGTTCTTCTTCTTGCCTTTTGGCTTAGATGAAGAACATTTTTCAGTTGTATGCATAGAACCTGGCTTCCTAAGAACTCTCTTGGCTGCTCGAAGTTCTTTAAGAAGTTCTGCCAATGAAAAGTTGAGCTTATTTATGGTATAATTCAGGCAGAACTACTTAAAGCTATCAGGTAGTGACTGGAGTATGATATCAACCTGGGTTTGCCCGTCAATTTTAGCTCCTAAGATCTTTAGTTCATTTAGAAGACTAATCATCTTCAAAATATGATCCCTAATTGGGATGCCCTCAGCTATGCCTTAGTCATAAGAGACTTCATGGCTACTTTCCTAGGAACACGATTTTGATCCCCAAATGTTTCTTTGAGATTCATAATCATGTTATAGGCACTGGGTATAGAGTAATGCTGATGCTACAAAACATTTGACATGGAAGCCAAAATGTAGTAGCGAGCCATCTGATCAACTTTCTGCCACTTCTGATGGGCCCAAATTTCCTATTTGGTCACCCCCTCATCAGGTACTGATGGACAAATCTTAGTCAATATAAATTTGTAGTTCTTAGCAGTTAAGATAATGTCCAAATTCTTTTTCCAGTCTATATAATTTGGTTCCGTTAGTTTATTTTCTTTGAGTGTTGACGCGAGTGGATTGAAAGCTATTTTAATCATGAGAATCACATAATTAAAAATAATTATTAATTATGACGAGCAAAACTTTAAATTTATTTTAATTTGATTCTCTATACCATTTATAAAAAAATTTGCTAGCAATCTAGTACTCTGTGAATAGTATGCCTCGAGGGGAGGACGTCTACTATCCATCGTTTGTCTAAACAGATCAATTTTTATTAATTTTACTATCTAGGTAACTGATCTTGCCAAGTAAAATTAAATAGATGATATAGTTTTGATCCAGTAAATAATAGTAGTGACTCAGATGGAGAGAATACTATTATTTATAGTGAAGTGTTAACCACCACCTAATCTCAAATAAATCGCTTCGCAATGAACTATTCAGATGGAGAAGTGATCCACACTAATAATTATCTAAAATTATTTTTAAAGAAGGTTCGTACTAGCGATACTGTAATTAATTCTATTCGATGATAAGGAAGGCTTTACTGTTAACACGCAAAATTAATTACATCGCCTACAAGCTGGTGATAGAGACTGCAGAATTTATCTGTAAATAAATTCTCTCTCCTTCTTAGATTTTTAAAATATTTTTTTGAGAGTTATAAAAATTTATTTAATTAAAATAAATTTATTAATTTCGAAAATCACACGATCTGAAAGATTCCAAAACATCTTTCCGTGTACATGATACAAAAGATATCGATTTGCCAAACCATGTTTTCATGTTTTAATGCGTAACAAATAAAGTAACTGATGAATGCACAATTTTTTCTTTAGCTTTACAGCTAAAGTAGTGATTAAAGGCATTCAAATATTTTATTTTTAGTTACACATTTAAAAAAAAATTAATTTATTAAAATTAAATATTTTTCTATTTAATTAATCTAAAATTTGGAATTAATTTCTACGTTTTTTAAAGATATTCGATTTAATAAAAAAATATCTTAAACGTGTTATTTTGTAAAAATAAAATATCTAAAAAATTTTCATTTAATTAAAAAAAACTTAATTTTATTTTTCTTTACAAAGTTTTAATTAAAATTGAATTTTTTAAATTAATTAAATTAATAGAAATATATAAACTATATATACATCATCTACACAGTACATATCCTAGTTTTATTATCGGATAAAAACTCTGTTTAGTTTCAGTCTTCTGTTGAAAGATAAACTGTAATATTTAAATCATTTTTTGAATCAGCTTCATGCATTTAAGTTGCATCAGGATCCCTTGATATGTAGCGTTAAACATATACAACACTCTCGAGCCTCGAAAATATAAAAAAAGGTCAACCAAAATAGTCTCGAATCACTAGCACCACTGCTGGCCAATCAGCACTGCCGGTGCCGCCGGACACCGCCACTTCAGGCAGCTTTTTCCATCTCTCTCGAACTCCGTTCTCGATGCCACTTTTTTTTTCTAAATTTAGCTCTTGAAAAATACAATTTTTCTGTAAAAATCTTGGTAGAAGAAAAGCTCAAAAAATAGCTTTCGATGGCCACCGACAGCATTGCCGCTGTCCTGCGCTATCGCCCCAATGCTACCGCCCGTTTGGGCTTTTCCCGAGGTGGTTTTGCTTCCCGTTCTTTCTTATTTTTATCACTAATATCCAGCAACATGTTTCCTTAAAGAATGCCTAAAAATAGTCCTGAAAAAGCTCAAAAACACTCAGCGGCATCGGGCTCAAAAAAGAGCCTGGTGCTGGAACCAAAACTGCCGCCTATTTCCCGCCTATTTTTGCTCTGATATTTTCATAGTTCCAGACTATTTTTTAAGATACTGTTTATTTCTATTTTACGTCTAAAAAATTTCATAAAATGATTCCCAAAAATGTCGCAAAACACACCGAAAAACAGCCCTGAACATTGTCGAAAATCGCCGTCGCTGGTGCTATTTTTTCTGCCAGTTTTGTTGGTTTTTTTGAACTGTTTTGATGTTATTTTTAATACATAAAATATGCATAAAATTTATCAAAAGAATCTATTTCAAAACCATTGAAAAACCACTGCAATCCGTGGTCCGAAACACCCAAAACTACTGTCGGTATCGCCAGTTATGCTGCCGCCTGTTCTTCATATTCTTGGATATTCAAAACTATTTTTAAATATTTTAAATAATATTTAAAAATAAACGAAATCTTGTTACATTGAAAACATATATTCCGTAGGCTCACATTCGAATTAAAAAATCTTAAACTATCACGATCAACTCTCGTGATTAAAAATTAATTAAATTATTATTTAAACCATTCAATCAAACATGAATATAACGATGATCATAAAACCAAGATTAGAATAACTTCAAAACAAAGTTAGCACAGTTCTAAAACTATTCATCCCCTCGATAAATCGTAAACAAAAATAAAACGGCTCTGATACCAAATGTTGGAGTCAAACTGCCAAGATTATTAATTTGTAAATGATTTTTCAGAAAAATAAAACTATAGTGGCAATCGCCGAAATAGGCTCGAAATAAAAACTTTTTGATATCGAACGATCAAAAATAAAATCTATGCCACCACAGTTAATTCAGATGAATATCTTTTGGTCGATTTTTCAATTATGAACTTTTGATTCCCGAGTTAAAACTCTGATAATACTTCTACTGTATTCTCGATGCAATTTTCGAACTTAGTGTGTGCTACAATCCATTGAGAATTGATACTGGTAGAACCTGGATAACTTTAGTCATGGAAGATAACTTATGATTTTGGTTCAGCCTGCTCGCATATTTATAGGGTTATAGCAAGGATCTGTTGAGTAATTATAATATAGACTTCTAGTGTAACCCAGATACCTATCCAGCATTTTTGTAAATATACAAGCTTCTCAATGGTTTCTGTAATTATGAAAACCTTATAGCAATTCGTGCAATCTTTATAAAATACTAAATTACAGTTTACACCGTTAAAGAACTGTAACTGCACTCTTATCTATAATCTTAAGATTAATTTGCATTGAGCTTCTGTTATTAAATGCTTAATTTATCTCCCCACATTAATATTTTCGATATCCACCAATTAAATTTTATAATTGATAATTTAATTTAATCGGCATCCTTAAAATTTGTTAAGCCATTCCGCTTAACTTATTTGACCACTGGATAATCAAATCCACCTATAGGGTTTGGCCCGGTCAAAACTTATAAGCTTTGGGACGTGAATTTCATCAGTAATTAATAATCACCATATAATTAATACCGTTACCTAACTCATTGGGGCTATAAATCTATAAAAGATCTCACCCTCGAATGAATCAAAATAATGAATATTAAATATATGTAAATAATAATTATTTTGGGATTAAGACCATAAGCACTCCTAATAACCTTGGAGTGTGAATTAATTTATATAGTCAGTATAAAATTAATTACCCCAATGTGGTCCTATTCAATACATACAAAGTGTACTAGCACAGCGAGTCAGAACAATAGACGATGCTATTATCTGTTTCTCGTAACCAAGATGGGCTTACTAATACTCTGTGCTACAGGCATACTGATGGTTTGCCTATTTCTATCTAAACTGTGAACCAAACCTATATTATGTAAGAGTATATAATCTAGTTTTCTGTGTGCAGGTCATACTCTACACGCTAGATTAAATACTGTACGAAATAAATGACAATCATATATAACATTAAAAAATGCAGACATTTCTCATTAAGATTTTTATAAAATAGAAAAATAATTTTATTAAAATAAATTTAAATATAAAACCAAAATAAAATTCATGATTTTTTGTATACAGCTCTAACACCGCCCACTAACCCAGTTTGGCTAACCCCATCAGGTAGGACCTGGACTTAACTATTTATGTAATGACCTAAACCTCGGGTCACAGGAAAAGTCCACGGAGCCACCCATTAGGGATGCCACGATCCACTAAAATCGCCCGAACCCAAATGGGTCAAAGATTGAAATGAAAACGAGATTTTATTTGCTAAACAAATAACTCTAGATAAACCATTTGTATCAAAAGGGTTACCCCAAAGCTTTTCCAACCAAAACTTACTTTCGAACAAAATCTAACTTTTACTCACAGTGGCTGTCCCCTTGAACTCTCAAGGCTCGCTTAAGCGGTGAGACGCTCGAGGGATTTTTCAGTCATAAATTAAAAAATCTTCTCAAATCTAAAAAACACACCTAAAAACATGATTTTTGAATAGAAAAATGAATAAACAAATCATAAGGAAGAAAACATTTATTTGACAAGGAAAATCACTCCTCTGGCTTGAAAATAAAGCTTTGAAAGCACAAAACCCCAAACCGGCACAAAAAAACTACTATCAACCCAAGGTTCCCCTCTTAAATAAACACTGCATATATGCATAATGTAATCGCCTTAAAGCTGACAAAACATGCTTTACAAAAAAAAAAACAATAGATGTAACAGTACATGATCCCATAACAAAAGAAAATTAAAACAAGACTTCCACCTCCTCGGGCTCCACTCGATCATCTCCCATGATCACAATCACCTGAAAATGGTTTTTAAATCCCACATGGTGAGCCGAAGCTCAATAGAAAATAGACTAATCATGAAATAAAAGCTAAACATGCTAATGCGAAAAGATATGAATATTCTGACTCACACGAGCCTTGAAAATAGTTTTATACATTCCATAATGATTCACATGCAATCCATGCAATGGATCTTTACGGCTTTCACTGAAGGACTCTAGCCCCAACTAATGCATCCTTGCGGGCTTTCACCGAAGGACCACTGCCCCAACTAATGCATCATCCACCAGAGTTTACATGCACACAACCATAAATAAATATCACATTCACAGACATCGTCATCCATCCAGCCATGGAGACTTACCAATTTCAATACAAGGCTCAACCTCAAAGGTTACCTCAAAACCTCCAAATTTAGGTTTTTGCAACCATATACATAAATCTTTCTGATTTTCAAAGCTCGCCTTTTTGAAAATCATAAATACACGCACACATCTAGCAACTTCGAAAATAAACCATAAAACACTTAAAAAACCCTTTTTGTCAAGCCAAACTTGGTTTAAGCACACAAAATAACTATTCATGCATTTTAAAATGGTAAAAACACATAAAATTTCACGTAGTACCCCTTTAAGACATGAGAATCTAGGATCCTACCTCGATGAGTTAAAACTTGAAGTTTTGAACTTTGGCCAAAAACCATAGTCGCTAATACGCGATTTCGTTCGGATGAATGCGAAGCCCACGGTAAGTATAATAAGAATATGCTATCCAATTGCCAAAAACCAAGCCCGGGCCCACAAAAAAGCTAGAGAGAAGGCAGAGGTTTTGTGTGGAGAGAGAAAGAAAACTTCTAAGATAAGCTTTGGCTCAATTTTCAAGACATGAGTTGTCTTTATAGAATCTTGCGCTATCCGCTGTAGCGGACAACCACCGCTCGAGTTAATAACCACTGCTCGAGCGGTCATTGCTGGGTGAAAACTCAAGCAAAGAAACAAAACCAAACCCCTGTATGCATAACACTCATCTAAACATGCTGTCCTAAAAAAAAGATTAAAGCAATAACCAATGCATCGAATAAACATATGAAAATAAAATGGAATAGGGTTTCACAACTCTACCCCCTTAAAAGAATTTCGTCCTCAAAATTCACCACAATGTCAAAAGAAAATAATCTCGTCGATCGCAATCGACATAGGCACGATAGGTGGTTAGTTAACCCATCCCTAGCATAACGTCAAACGTGGTCATGCCGAGAGTGATGAAATCAAATTCTAAACAGCAATTGGTGACCTCTAACTCACAGGATCTATAAACTCGTCTAAAAACCACATTCTCACTGATTGGGGTCTCAACACATAGCGTATAACCCAATGAGTCCATCACCAACCCCAAAGCAGATGTAATGAGGAATGCAATGCTCTCATGTCAATATGCACACAGGCTCAAGATCTGCACACTAAATAAGTACCTCTAATCACTAAGGTGTAGCTACATCATCAAGCACAACTGGTGTCTTAGAAGAACTGGGATCTGTAAGGGTATACACTCGGCCCTGTGTCACTTTAGTCTGTCCACCATAACCCAAAATTGTCGGCTGTCGTATTGACTAGACTGAGGTATCCCCGTCTGTAACCCGGGAAGTTTGCACTACTGGTTGTTGTTGTCGATAAACTTGTCAATCATGCCTAAGCAGAACAACTGGTGCACCTACCGTGCTTAGTACACTGCCTTCATGAGGGAAATTTCTATGAATATGCCCAGGTTGGCCACACCCATAACAAACTGGTAGCTCCCTTTGCTATGACTGAACGATAACTGAACCCTGGGACTACCTCAATTATGGATAATCCATCACACGATACCCTGACTGCCTGCACCAAAAGTAAAGGAACTCATCCTGGTCTGGCTTCCCAAAGAAAGCCACTGATAGTGCTAGTGCTAAAAATTGCTACCGTGATCCAAATGGATGAGAACTAGGGCCAAAGAACCTCTGCCTCTTGTTGGAGCACCCACCTAACTATGCCTCTGCTCCACTCCGCGGTGCCCCGACCTCCCTGGAACCAAGAGTTTCATTCAAAGTGTTTTCGATCACAGCTGCTGACTCTACCAACTCAGTAAAAACACAGCCTCCACTCGCTCCCTAATTGCAGGCCTCAAATCCCTTTCAAACCTCTTCAAACGTAGCTCATTTGTAGCCATTAATTCCAGGGTAAAGCGGGATAAACTAGTAAATCTAGCTTCATACTGCACGATACTCATCACCCCTTAAGTGAGAGCATAAAATTTCTCTCTGTATAGGTCCCTTGAGGAAGCGGGAAAGTATTTCTCTAGAAAAACCCTCGTAAAAGCTACCCACGTACCCTCCAGGTATTCCTAGCATATTTCCACTACTCATGGGCGTCACCTCTCAGTTGGATGGTGGCAAAAAAAACCCTCAAATCTTTCTCAATTATCTGTAGTGTATCTAGAATCCAGGTCACAAGCTCTAACCACTCTGTAGCTACTGTGGGGTTAGAATCCCCAGTGAAGGTAGGAGGGTTAAGACGCCAAAACTCTTGCATTGCAACATTCGTCCTCGGCTTGAGCACTCTCTCTCCCCCCTAGCAGTCTCAGCTAACTGACGGATGGAGTCTATCCTCTTACGCAGCAACTCTATTGCGTCTATCGGTCTTTGGGGAGCATTTGCATCCCCAACATCAGGGATTGGCACATCCCCTTAGCCCAAACCATGGCCACGACCTCGACCACAACTTCATCCTCTCTGTGCAGACATCACTTCTATACAAAAGGAATATAAGACATAAGATGTAGCACGTCGCATGAACATAAACATGCGAACACATAACCACAGATAATTATGCAAACACATCACACATATCGAGGAGAACCGATAAGAGTGACATTTTAATTTGGGTAACCTACTTAGATTCTTTGCTAGAAAACACGTCGTCCAAACGCATTTCTAACTTAGCTTCTAAGTTTGTTAATCCAAACTCTCAAAGGTAAGCCTAATCAATCCTAAGGTCCAACCCCCATGCTCACGTATATACAACATCCTCATGCTCAACAAGCTATCATGCTCATATTATCAAAACATCTAAACACACACAACCAAGCACACATAATCAGCCTCATAAGGTGATGTAACCTCTTCCACGGCTCTTAGATATTCGAACCTAGAGCTCTGATACCATTTGTAATGACCCAAATCCTGGGTCACATGAAAAGCCGATCGAACCACCTATTCGGGATGCCACGATCCACCAAAATTGCCAGAATCCAAACGGGTCAAAGATTAAAACGAAAATGAGATTTTATTTGCTAAACAAATAACTAGATAAACAATTTGTATCAAAAGGGTTACCACCAAGCTTCTCCAACCAAAACCTTATGTCGAACAAAATCTAACTTTTAGTCATAACGGCTGTTTGCTCGAGCGCTCATGGCCCGCTCAAACGGTGAGATGCTTAAGGGATTTTTTAGCCAAAAACTAGAAAATCTTCTCAAGTCTCAAAAACACACCTAAAAACATGGTTTCTGAATAGGAAAATGGATAAACAAATCATATGGATAAAACATTTATTTGACAAGGAAAATCACTTCTCCGACTTGAAAATAAAACTTTGAAAGCATGAAACCCCAAACCGGCACAAAAGAGACTACTATCAACCCAAGGTTCCCCTCTCAAATAAACACTGCATACATGCATAATGTAATCGCCTCAAAGCTTACAAAACATGCTTTAAAAAAAAACAAGCAAGAGATGTAACAGCACATGATCCCATAACAAAAGAAAATTAAAACAAGACTTTCGGCTCCTTAGGCTCCACTCGATCATCTCCTGTGATCACAATCACTTGAAAAAAGTTTTCAAATCTGACATGGTGAGCCGAAGCCCAATAAAAAATAGACTAATTATGAAAGAAAAGCTAAGCATGCTAATGCAAAAAGATATAAACATTCCAACTCACACGAGCCTCGAAAATAGTTTTATACATTCCACAATGATTCACATGCAATCCGTGCAATACATCTTTACGGGCATTCACCGAAGGACCGCAACCCCAACTAATACATCGTCCATCGGAGTTTACATGCATACAACCATAAACAAATATCACATTCACAGACACTGTCATCCATCTAGCCATAGAGACTAACCAATTTCAAAACAAGGCTCAACCCCAAGAGTTAGCTCCAAACCTCCAAATTTAGATTTTCGTAACCACATACATAAATCTTTCTAATTTTCAAAGCTTACCTTTTTGAAAATCACGAATACACGCACACGTCCAACAACTTCGAAAATAAACCATAAAACACTTTAAAAATCCTTTTGTCCTGCCAAACTTAGTTTAAACACGCAAAATAATTATTTATGCATTTTAAAATGGTAAAAATGCATAAAGTTTCACGTAGCACTTCTTTAAGACATGATAGTCTAGGATCCTACCTCGGTGAGTTAAAAGTCGAAGCTTTGAACTCCAGTGAAAAACTAAAGTCGCCAAAACGTGATTTTGTTCAGATGAACGCAAAGCCCATGGCAAGAATAACAAGAATCTGCTATCTAATCAACAAAAACTAAGTTCGGGCCCACCAAAAAGCTAGAGAGAAGCAGAAGTTTTCTGTAGAGAGAGAAAGGAAACTTCTAAGATAAGCTTTGGCTCAATTTTCAAGATATGAGCTGTCTTTATAGAATCTCGCGCCAGGATGTTCGCTTGAGCAGACAACCACCGCTCGAGCGGTCCCCCACCAACCTAACTTTCTGGCACAAGCCTGCTTGAGCGAACAACCACCGCTCGAGTGACCGTCGTTGGGTGAAAACTCAAATAAAGAAACAAAACCAAACCTCTGCATGCATAACACATCTAAACATGATGTTATAAAAAAATGATTAAAGTAATAACTAATGCATTGAATAAACATATGAAAATAAAATGAAACAGGGTCTTACAATATAAGTTCAAGCCTGGCCTACCACAAAAAAGCCAGTCGGGCATAGCCCATGGCGGACCAAGATACTACTTACGCGGCCTAGCCTAACCTGTTAACAACCCCTAGTGTATAATAAGCGCTATGCTAATGCATTTATTCATACTTAATTGTAAAGTACTATATTTATAAGCATAAAATTCTCTAAACATCACCACAAAATAGTTAAATAGTATAGTCATCCATCATAATGTTTTGAAGAAAGATAGAAAATTAGCTAAAAATTTCAATCCATCAATAAAAAGAAGTAAACTTCAACCTTTCTTTAGGCAGCTCCAACGTTCTGTTACTCTTGGTAGTCTCCTTGTTTAGTTAAGGCTGCTTGGTTTTGAAATTTGACTTCCTCACCTACGACATAACACTGTGAGTCGAAGCCCAGAAGCAAACTCTAGAAAATCTTACTAATCTAACTCATCACATAATCTAGCTAAATCAACGACTTGTAGTAGATTTATCATACATTCATCAGTTTAAATGGAATTTAATTGATTTAGCTAAAGAAATATTTCACAAAGCATGGTGATGATAATAAATGTTATGCATGAGACTGAACTGACTCCCAACTAGAAACCGACCGACAGAATTCCACGCTTTGAATTCAAAGAGTAGACTTCATTAGAAAAATTGAACACTAAAGCCATCAATCAAGACTCGTAAATAATAATTGTATCACTGAGCATTATGCTACTACTATTTTATTAAATCACAACGGCGTGGAGTTGAAGACAACTGTGGGCTAACGTTTGAAGTACACTCCTTAAGGTTCGTGACGCTTTTTCCAATGTCAACCCAAAGTCTAAGGCGAGATATAGTGGAAATCTAGAGATGTACCCATAGTGTCTTGACCGAGCTTCACCCCTAAAAGGACAATTATTTACACTAGGAATGCACTTAGGGTGTTTATAGGGAAAACATTCCAAAATCTTGCACAATTAGACACACCGGGACGCTCTAGGCCAAGAAACAAAGCATGATCGACTCCAAGAGACACACTCCCATCAACCATGACAAGGTACAACACAACCATGCATGAGGTACAACTCACTTGATGCATGAGGGTATGACTCATGTAATGTATAAGGTACAACCATTATTATGCATAGGGTACAACTATCATTATGCACAAAGTAAAACAATTATCATACTCAAGGTACAACTATCATTAAGCACCAAGTACAACCATTATATTTCTCAACGAATTCAAAGCATAAGATACAACCACTTCAAGCATGTTGTACAATCACTTTTAAGCATACTTTAATATTAACAAATTCGGTAATAGGCCTATTTTACTACCATGGCATAACACATACGAGTTATAACAATTAATTCACAAATATTACGCACTCAAGTCCTCAAAATTATTAAGAATTAAATAATCTTTGATTGCTAAATTTGTAGCACTTTCCTTAAAAATTTAGCACTTTAATTAGGATTTGTAGAGCACATTTGGGGTGCTGAAACAACAAATTAATTTCTAATTTTCAGACATAAAATAATTTATGAGGTTCTCTATAACTTTCATGAAGAACACTTAATTGAATTCACATTATTTCTAAGTGTTTTAACCCTAACTACATAAAGTGTTACAATAGCCCTGAGCTTAATACTAAAATTGCTACGTACAAGGCAAAAAACAAAAAATATGTTCGGGGTATCAAATCAGCCTCAAAATTCCTAATATTTGGATATGTTATAGTTTAAGATGTTCCCTAATACCTTTGTGAAGGATTCTTGGCAAGGTTCTTAAGAAAATATGCAAGATCTTGCCATTCTAAGAAAGTGTGCCAGAACATCATTCAAAAACTCTGAAGTGGTGATTTTCATAACTAAAATAAAGAGCATAAAACCTATTTGGGAAATCACGTCAACTCTTTTATTTCTCAAATTTTTGCAACGAACTAGGTCTTGAAGGCTACTAAAGATTCATGAAAAATACATTTTGTTTTAGGCACTAAAAATATCAGTTTTGGGTCTCACAAAAAGATTAGACAGATTTGATTCTAAATCACTAAACGTGGACAGCAGCTTTGAGAGGGTTTTTGACTGACCAAAGCTCAATAAAACAAGCTCATTTTTGGTAGGTAGGTAGAGATCGATGTTAGTTTCAACTTTCATGAAGAGACCAAAACCTGGATCATATTTTAAAATTGGGTTTTTGCCTCTACAATGAAAACTAGTCCAGATTTTGACATGTTTTGGTAGAAAAATCACATCTCGAGATTTATAGGTCCAAATTAAGTCAAATCAATTTTATATGAAAGATAACTTCAAAATCTAACTCTAAAAATATAATTCAACCTCAGAGATTTTTTTAGATTTTATTATGAGTTCTTAAAATCGGGTCCAATGAGCAGAGAAATTAGAACGAGCGTAAAGCTTAAGAATCTAACTTTATTTATTCATGCATGCCTTAGATTCAATCCTATTCTTGACATACAGCATGTATAATCTATAGAATAAGAACTCCAACAAGTATATTTAACAAAAGAAAGAAAGATCTCACAACAAATAGCTCATACACATCACAACTTTAGAATGAATGACCCAAAGCAGCCCATATTCTTGCTTATAACTGATCCTTCTTGCTTCTTTGATGTGGAACCCATATTTTATCTTTTAGATTGGTTAAGATGAATTAGATTTGAGTAGGAGGAGAGGATTTAGAGAGTTTAACTTACCTTTAGAAATTAAACTAAGTTTGGAAGACAAAGTTTTGGACTTGGCTTTAAGGGAGGCTCCTTTCCCATTCCTTCTTCATTCCTCTCACTCTCTCTTTCTAGAACACTTAGAAAAACAAAAATATGATCTCGGGGAGTTCTATCTTGACCAAAAATAAGGGCGGGAGGGAGTGTGGTTTTATAGAAATTCTTGTAAGGGAGGCTAATGATGAAAGTATAGGTGTGAGTGGTGGAAAGGGCCACTAAAATTGCATGCATTATGGCACATGAAATAAAATAATAAAAGTGAGGGTTCCCAAGACCACCTTGGGCAGCCAAAATGGGCATTTTATCTCCAAATATCTAATTTTGTTTCACATTAATTTAAATATTGAAGGTTTAGTGGTATATTTACTCTACATTATTATGAAAAAAGATTAAAACATTAGCTTAATGTATATTTTTGGTTACTTTTCTTATGAAATTGAATTGATTTTATATTTTAATGATTTGTTTATTATTGTTGTACTTTAGAATCATCATGGTATTATTTAATTATTTATGTGTTGTGTAACGCCCCAATTTCGTAACTACGGAAACCCAACGATTCATATGAGAAAAGCCCAAAAAGAGGAATATTTTAACAAAAATAAACCATGATTTGATAAAAAAAAGATATACTAAAGAAAGGTTAAAAACCTAGGCAAATTGAAGGGAATTAAATCCCAAAAAACTGCGATAGTGTATACAAATCGAATCAAATACATGGAGTGCCACATGATCAACATATAAAAAAACTATGCAGCGCTGAATTGTTTGGACAGACAGGGAAGCCGTCTGAATGTAATCCGTACGGGATGAACAAAATTGAACCCCGAAATAGAAATTTGGTACACCCACAAGGGGAAATAGGGATTATACCTGCTCGATCTCACTAATTTGATCACATTTTATTCTTAAAGTTGAATCTAAAGATCAACACGGCAGTCAATTGGCAATTTTTTCTCCGTTTAGATCTTCTGCGTTATTTCTAAATGCCAAAGACATGAACTAAGTGTGGGCTAAAATCCTTCGTGCTCTAAACCCTCTCTGGCTATCTCTTTTAGTTTTGGTTCTCACATTACGCGAAAACCCTAAAACATGTAATGAATGAATCGTCTGGCAGCCAGGGTTATAAATGCATACAAATAGGCTACAGCAGGGACCTGTGGATTAAATAAGACGTGGGATTCTAATGTAATTATGAAATCCTGCCTCAACCCAAAAATAATTTCACGAAACATAAATTATAATTCATTCCATTAAAGAATCATAATTGCACTCCCAGCCTTATTCTCAAAATTAATTATTTGAGCTCCTATTATTAAATGCTTATTATTCTCCCAACGTTAAGATTACAGATACTTGCCAATTAAATTAAATTACTGACAATTATATTTAATTGTATTCTTCAAAAATTTCTTAAGCCATTCCTCTTAACTTATTTGACTGTTGGATAATAAAATTCACTTGTAGGGTTTGACTCGGTCAAAACTTATAAACTTTCTTAATGGGGTATCATCAATCCCTACTAATCGGGATGTAGATTCCGTTAATAATTAATACCCACTATATAATTAATATCGTTATCTAACTCATCGAAATGATTGACCCATACAAGATCGCACCTTTTAATGAATCAAAATAACGAATATTAAATATACGCTAATAAATAATTATTTTGAAATTAAAAGTACAAGCACTCATAATAAACACGGGGTATAAATTAATTTATTAAGTTAGTATAAAATTAATTATCCTAACTTGGTCCTATTCAATACATGCAAAATGTACTAGCACAGTGAGTCCGAACAATAGATGAAGCTGTTATCTATTCTTCATAACTAAAACAAGTCTATTAAAACTCTGTACTATAGTCGTACTAATAGTTTGTCTAATTCCATCTAAACTGTGAACCAAAAATTTATATTTTACAAGAACTTTTAATTTGATCTTCTGTGTGTAACTTAAACTTTACACACTAAATTAAATACTATGTAGAATAAAAGACAACCATGCACAACATTAAATAATTAATGAAACGCATACATTGCTCATAAAGATTTTTATTAAAATAGAAAAATAGTTTTTATTAATAAATAAAAGCAATAGCAAAAATTGAAATATAATTTTTAGTATACAACCCCAACACAAACACCCTGTAGAAAAGTAAACATTTAAACAAAAGGTGAAAAATTGCCTAACAAGCTTGACCACTCGATCGGTAAAAAGACCGCTCGAGCGGTCTCTCACCAGTTGCAGCATTTTTGACCAGGCCAAACCCTGCAGGTGGATTTAATTATCCAGTGAAAAATAAGTTAAGCAGAAGGTCTTAAAGAATATCAAGATGCCAATTAAATTAAATTGTCAGTAATTAAATTTAATTGGCTGGTATCAAAAATCTTAACGTTGGGAGAATTGGTAAGCATTTAATAACAGTAGCTCAATGCTATATGGTCTTGAAATGATAGGTCAAAGTGTAATTATAGTTCTTTAGTATGTGAATTATAATTCAGTATTTTATGAAAATTGCAGAAATCGCTGCTGGTTTTCTATAATTATAGATATCGCTATGAGGTTTTCTTAATTACAAAAACTGCCGATACGTGTCTGTGTTCCACTAGAAGTCTTACTCATAATTACTCAACATGTCCCTACTGTAGCCCTATATATATGCGGGTAGGCTGAACCAGTTTCATAACTTGTCTTCTAAGACTAAAGCTGTCTTGGTTCTGCCTGTACGAGTTCTCGAAGGATTATAGCCCACATTATATCTGCGAATTGCATAAGAAAATATAGTAGAATATCTTATAGGAGCTTTAACTCGGATTCAAATTGTAGTTGAAGATTCGACTGGTAAAAATGTATTCTCCTAAATTAACTTCGGATGCACGAGTTTTATTTTGATCATTCGTCATCAAAAGTTTTATCTGGAGCCCGTTTTGGCGTTCGCCCATCTAATTAATTTTTTTAAAATAATTATTTGAAAAAATAAAGAACTTTACAGTGTTGCCTCCAACACATCATACAAAAACTCGAGTCTCATAGCAAATGGTACTCAATTCACACTTAGTGACTTTTAAGGCAAAAATTGAGTATTAAATTAAAAGAGCCGACAATGTTTTGGGGCATCTAGACCTAGAATCAAGTTATGAATTCTAAATACCATTTAGATAAAAATATTTTTTACAACTCTCATGTGTAACACCAAGCCTAAAATCTAAGGCAAAAGGGTGAACAAAACATCCTAAGTAAAAATGGTTTAGCACTTTTCTCAAGAATTTACCAAAAATATGCTTATGTTGGTCTCGGATTCGGGGTATCATATCAAGTCTAAATGAGTCCCTTTTTTGTGTATGTTCTAGTTTAACATGTCACCTACAAGTTTCATGTTTAGAGCTAAAGGTAGTTGTTTGGAACAAGTTAGACTTTTTGACCATTTTAGAAAATAGGTTCTGTCAGCTGCCAAAACTTAGCAGAGCCGATTTTGGATAGATGGTTTGAAATGGTTTTGGGGTATCATCCCGAGGCTTTAAGGTCTTAAGGTCTTATTTGTGGGTAGAAAGTGGTTCAATATGTTAGCTACAATGTGACGCCCCGCCCTCCGGGCACGTCGGGACATATATAAATATAAATAAAGGGATATTCTAGCCATTCATTCATATTTACATACGTTAGTTATTACTTCATAAATGAGTTCTGAACCTTTCAAAAGTACATAAGTACTACAGTTCCACAAAGAAATTTCAATAATTACACTAAACACGAGAAATTTAAATATAAAAACAAAAGCAGAAGCTTCAACTCCTCAGAATGCATCAGCTGGATCCATGTACTCTTGGAATTCACCTTGTTCTTCCAACTCTTCTTCTCCCTCGGGGTTGACTTCCTCCAAGAACTCCTCCTCATCTGTGGCACGAATGCCATGAGCCAAGGTCTAGAAGCAAAACACTCTAACCTTCTAACTAATTTCACGGCACAAAATTCACCGCAACATATACATTATAACACCTAGTATAGTTTATAGTCAAGGAGACAGATAAATTTATGATAGGATAGCAGATAAGTCAATAAACATGCATGTATGAAATGCAGATGCCCAACCCAACATGCACCCAGAACTGAAGAGTTGTTAAGAGATTTTCGTATATCGTCTAAGTTTTCCATGAAAGCACTAAGGCCTAATGACGTAATATTTTGACGATTGTTGTTACTCATAGTTCTATGGGGCAAGATTTTTGAAGGTCGACAGTCAAAAAGATGAGCGGGGTTAGAACAGTTTACGGTGGAACCCAGATGATTCAAAGATAAATTAGATGAGGTCAAATGGTCATGGTTAAGGCAATTACCATTTACAAAAATTGAGTAGTCATTTGAGGTTCAATTGTAGGAGAAACAAGAAGAGGACAATGAACAATACTTTAAACAAGTGTCCCTGGAACTAATCCAGTACAATCAGATTATGATAAAGGAGATATCAAAAGGGGCCGCCTAACTAGATACTTTGCCCTAAAGTTATGTCGGCATAACGTACTTTAATTTAAGCATCCAAGTCGACTTCCCAGGTTGGGATTCAAGATTGTACAAAGAATTCACAAAATTACTGCAACAGACTGTGGTTTCAGAGTCGAGAGAAATGAACGATGGAAAAATATTTTATTAATGTCGAATGTTTGGAATGGGTACTTAACAAAGAATTGATATCGAGTTCTTCAAGAGAAGAGTTAGTTTAAGTATGATGACTCAAATCGGAGGAGAATCAATATGTGAATACCGGTCATTATCGAGGCATGAAAACTTCGAGGAAAAGGGTATTTTCTAGAGTTGAATTTCTAATAGGGTTCTCAACAAGACTTGGGTGCATAAAGGTTACTGACGAACTACACTTGACGGTACCATTGAGGACTGATGATATAAGAAGGAAGGACATACAAAAGAATTTCAAAATGTTGACACCAAGGTTTGGAGTAAACGAGAAAAGAATTCATAAGGATGAAGTCGCGCGGTTTTAATGGTGTCTCTCGAGGTGGTATCCAATGCTTCTCTTGGTGCGTACTCCTATCTACCCCCCTTAAAAGAAGATAACTCATTGCATGAATTTCCAATCTTCGATCTCAATGGTCATACCGATCCTGGTAACGTCCTAACACGACTTGCTATTAGACTCAGGCATAGACGATTTTAGTTCTTATAATGTATAGAAGATAATTATTAGTAATACAACGCATCCTACAGAGCTCTAACGTGACAGAATGCATGGTTTCTCATAACCCAAGGCCTGATGGTTCACTAAACCTAAGCTTTGATACCAACTGTGATGCCCTGTCCTCCGGGCACATCGGGACATACATAAACATAAATAAAGGGATATTCTAGCCATTCATTCATATTTACATACGTTAGTTATTACATCATAAACGAGTTTTAAACCGTTCAAAAGTACATAAGTATTACAGTTCCACCAAGAAATTTCAACAATTACACTAAACACGAGAAATCTGAATATAAAAACGAAAGTAGAAGCTTTAACTCTTCAGAATGCATCAGCTGGATCCATGTACTCTTGGAATTCACCTTGTTCTTCAAACTCCTCTTCTCCCTCGGGGTTGAGTTCCTCCAAGAACTCCTCCTCAACTGTGGCACGAATGCCATGAGCCAAGACCCAGAAGCAAAACACTCGAACCTTCTAACTAATCTCACGGTACAAAATTCACCGCAACACATACCATATAACACTCATTATAGTTTATAGTCAAGAAGACAAACAAATTTATGACAGGTTAGCAGGTAAGTCAATAAACATGTGTGTATGAAATGCAAATGCCCAACCCAATATGCACCCAGCTAAGAACAGGAATTCCACGCTGAGAATCACCAGAGTAGACTTTCACGGTTAATCGATCACCAAAGCCATCATCGCGCCTCGTTGCCAATAGTAACCACATTACCTGGCTTCATGGGGTCACACAGGGTGTACAAGGGGAATTCATCCCAAGCGGTTTGTCCCACCTTAAGACTCGTGATGTCTTCACCGGTGTGAACCCAAAGTCTAAGGGAATTCAAGAGACGTTCACATTATACAAAGTACCAAGACGAGGGATTTAGGACAGCCATAATTGGGCTCTCTTCGACTTACCACCGCAGTGGAATTAGGTCAAACAAATTAAGCTTTTTCTAACTTACCCAATGTCCAAGTTATTGAAACTAAAATGCTAGCGACAAACTCATGGTGCCCAACCATACTTATAAACTATTTCTGTAACACCGGGGACGCACCCAGGGTGTACAAATCAAAATCATTTCCAACACCGGAGATGCACCCAACGTGTACAAGCCAAATTCATTTCCAACACCGGGGACGCACCGAGGGTGTAAAAACAAAAATATTTTCAAAAATGGCAACCAGGGACGCCCTATACTTAGAACCAAGAAGAATATTCTCAACACAGCCCATCCCAACAACAGTTTGCACAGATGGACTCCAACATGTCAGGATGCAAATGACAATTCTCATAATGTGTAATATGGATATCAAGTGTGACTATTTATAGCATGACGTCAACTAGTATGACAAGATTCATTGTATAACGCGCAAAGTATAGAGTACAAGTTTGTGAAGCACAAACAACAATTCTCAAGATATGATTCAAATATGATAACATGGGTTCTAAATCTTCATACATTCACTTAGAAACATTAATCGACTAATTCAAATAAGTCATCATAAAAACATTCGGGTCTCATAGCAAAGGGTGCTCGAATCACACTTAGCAACTTTTAAGGCTAAAACTAAGTATTAAATTAAAAAGACCGACAAGGTTTTGGGGTATCTAGATTTAGAATCAAGTTATGATTTTTAAATACCATTTAGATAAAAATATATCCTACAACTTTCATGTTTAATACCAAGACCAAATCCTAAGGCAAATGGGTGAACACTTCATTCTAAGCAAAAATGGTTTAGTAGGACTTGGCTTTTGCAAGTATGGTCTCCAAAGACCAATTTCTTGGATCCCTCATTATTCTTCTTCTTCTTCTTTCTTCTCTCAAACCTCCATGGACACTCAATAATACTTAAGACCTGGTCTCTCTCCCTCCCTCTCCACCGAAATATTCAAGGGGAAGAAGGTGTTTGGCCTTAGTTTATATACAGGTGCTAGGGAACAAAGTAATTAACACTTTTGTACTTTCTCTCTTTTTTCACATGGGTTATTTAATGTAGTTCAAGTTGTTGGGGGACAAAATCAGATTTTTGGGAAGCTAAACATAGCTAGGGATCAGTTTGGGGGGACAAAATCTGATCCCCCATCAATCAAAGGGGCTGCCTCGGTTTTTGTGCCCATATTGTGCAAGAAAATGCATTAAAAGTTAATTTGATGTATCTTTTTAGTGTCTTTTTTCCTACTGAGGCCTATTATTTTAATATGTTTATGAGAAATATAGTAATTTCATGTAGTATCATAGTTTCCATAGCAATTGATTAAATAGATGTACTCTTTTAAGTCAAATTAAGCTATTTTGACAACATATGACTTTTTGACTTATTTTGTTGTGTATGAACTTTAATAATAATTTATTTTCTTTTTTTGACTTGTAACATTATATTATTAGGTATATTACTTGTTCAACAAGTTTGGGATCATTATAATGCCTCATTTAATACATTTCTTATCATTTAAAGCTAAAAAGAAGCAAAAAAATTCACTTTTTGGCACATCCCCCGAGGTGGTCGGCCACTAAGGGGAAGTTTTGGTATTTTTGATATTATCTTTTCTTTTACTATATAATTGTACTTAAATCATTGATTTAGGGTATTCATATGCCAAAATTTGAATTTTTAAGGCTTTTTGCTAACTAGGGCAAAACGGTTATTTTACCCTATTTATAAAATTTTTTAATTTTTAATTTATTATTTCATGGATATATACTTAATTTAGAATGTTAGGAGACTCTCCGGGTGTTAAGATTTTGTTGCCTGAGTTTTGAACCTTTTTAGGATTTGTGGACTGAACTTAGGATTTTCGATTCGAGTTAGAGTTCTGAACTACTTTTGTGTTCTATGGTCTAGTGGATTATCCGTCACTAACACTAGGGTCTGAGTAGGGTCATTACATGAGTCGTTATCAATAGGGTTGTTACAACTAGGGTCTGTACCGGGTCGTTACGTACAATGTTCATGTTGACCACTTTTGCAATAGGTTACTAAAAATAGGAGTTTTGGGTTACACAAAAATATATGACAGAAGTGTCCCTTGAGGGCTAAAACTCAACAGAGACTTTCAAAAGGGTTTTGACCTATCAAACCTCACTATTTTGTGCTCAATTTTTATTGGGTAGATAGATACACATGTTATCTACAACTTTCATGTTTTGACCAGAGTTTGGATCTCACTTTAATCTTGGTTTTCCAAGTTGGTAGTGTTGAATTGTCGAAAAATGACACACTTTGGTAGAATTGCAATATCTCAAGTTCTACTTATGCAAATGAGTTGAAACTAACTTTGGATGAAAGATAAAACAAAAGTATAAATCTAGACATAAATAACATGCTTAGATAAATTTCCTACATTGAGTTACGGCATTCCAAAATTCAGGGCAAAAACATCTATGTTCTCAAAAATCAAGTATCTTAGGGTCCAAGTCTCCTACTTATGTTATGTCAAGTTTTTGTTTCATTTCTTGGCATACTTGTGTTTTAGACTTTAATATCAAGGCTCCAGCACACGTAGAAGTCATCAAACTCAAAGATAAGTTCACACAACAACATCTCATATCATCCATAAACATAATAGTCCCAAATTTTCAACTACGACGCATTTTCAGTTCCATTTCAGTTATCGATTCTTAGAGTGTTTAAATAGATTTGTTGTGGGATATTTTGAAGGTCATTAGACATAAGATTTATTGGTTTTACTTACATATTTAAGAGATCAAAAGATGGTGAAAAATTAGTAGGACCTGGCTTTTGGAATTATGGTCTCCAAAGACCCCTATCTTGCATCCATTCTTCTTCTTCTTCTTCTTCTTCTTCTCTCAAACTTCCATGGACCCTCAAGAACACTCACAATCTGGTCTTTCTCCCTCTCTCTCCACCGAAATATCAAGGGGGAGGAAAGTGTTTGGGCTTAGTTTATATAGAAAGAGATAGGAAACGAAATAATTATTTTTTTTGTAATTTTTCTTTTCTTCACATGGATCATTTAATTTAGTTCAAGCTTTGAGGGAATAAAATCAGATTTGGGGAAGCTAAATATAGCTTAGGGTCAGTTTGGGGAGCAAAAACCTTTTGCTGCATCAATCAAGGGGTTTTGCATTGGTTTTCGTGCTATTTTGTGCAAGAAAATGCTTTAAAAGTAATTTGATATATCCTTTTAGTTTCTTTCTCTACTGAGACCTATTATTTTAGTATATTTATGGTAAATATAGTGTTCTCGTGTATTATAATAATTTTTATAGCAATTGATTAAATAGATGTAATCTTTTAAGTGAAATTAAGTTATTTTGGCAATATATTATTTTTTGACTTATTTTGTTGTGTATGAATTTCAATAATAATTTGTTTATTTTTGTTAACCTATAACAATATATTATTATATATATTACTTGTTCAAAAAGTATTGGATAATCATAATTCTTTATTTAATACATTTCTCAAATGAAGAAAGAAAAAAGCTACCTTTGACACTCTTCCCAAGGTGATCTGTAACGATCCAGTACAGACCCTATTTATAATAACCCAGTTAGTGACGACGCGTGTAAAGACCCAACCCAAATCCTAGTATTTGTGACGGATAGTCTACGAGGCCATAGAGTACGGAGAAGATTAAAAATCGTAACTCAATTTAAAAATCCTAACCCAACTCGAGAACCCTAAGTTCGGCCCGAAAACTCCAAAAAGATCTAAGACAGGCAATAAACCCTAACACCCAGAGAGTCTCCTAACATTCAAAATGAAGTAAATATCATGAAATAATAAATTAAAAATAAAAAATTCTCAAAAATAGGGTAAAATGACCGTTTTGTCCCTAGTACAGTAAAAAGTCTTAAAAATCCAAATTTTGACATATGGATACCCTAAATCAAGGATTTAAGCACAATTAAGTAGTAAAATACAAAATAACATCAAAAATGCCCCTTAGTGGCCGACCACCTTGGGATGTGTGCCAAAAGTGACTTATTTTCTTCTTTTTAGCTTTAAATGATGAGAAATGCATTAAATGAAGCATTATGATGATCCCAAACTTGTTGGACAAGTAATATATCTAATAATGTAGTGTTATAAGTCAACAAAAGCAAACAAATTATTATTAAAATTCATACACAACAAAATAAGTCAAAAAGCCATATGTTGTCAAAATAACTTAACTTACCTTAAAAAACTACATCTATTTAATCAATTGTTATGAAAATTATGATAATACATGAAAATACTATATTTATCATAAACATGTTATTATAATAGGTCTCAGTAAGAAAAGACACCAAAAAATATATCAAATTAACTTTTAATGCAATTTCTTGCACAATAGGGACACGAAAATCGAGGCAAACCCCATTGATTGATGGGAATCAGATTTTTTGTCCCCCAATCAGCCCCCTAGCTACATCTAGCTTCCCCATATCTAACTTTAGCCCACAAAAGGACCAAATCAATTCAAATCAAACTCAAATCACATTTAATGCAGTGAAGAAAAGGAAGCTTCCTTATGTACCTCTTGTCCCCCATGTGTTCCTTATCCTCCTCCTATTTAACCCAAGCCAAACACCTCTTCTCCCCTTCAAAATTTTGTGCATATAGAGAGAGAGAAAGAGTGAGTTGAGTGTTCTTGAGGGTTTGAGAGAAGAAAGAAGAAGAAGAAGGAGGAGTGATCCAAGAAAGGGGCCTTTGGAGACCATGATTTTAAAGCTAAGTCCTAATCCATCCTCCACCATCTTTTGATCTCCCAAACACGTAAGTAAAATCTCTAAATCTTGTATGTAATATCCCTAAAAACATCCTCCCAATACATCCCTTAAGCCCCTCAAAAATCAATAACCGAAATCAAACCAAAATGGCATTGTGGTTGGAAACCTAGGGGCTGTTTTGATTATGAATGTTATGAGATGTTGTTGTATGTTGTTATCTTTAAGTTAGATAATCTATAAGTGTGCTTTTGCCTTGATATTAAGGTTGGAATCACAAGCATGCAAAGAAATGGAACCAAAACTTGACATAACATAAGTAGAGGATCTAAACCCTAAGAGGCTTGATTTTCTAGAACTTTGATGTTTTTTCCCTGAGATTTGAAATGCCATAGCGTATTGTAAAAACTTGATCTAGGCATGATTTTTATGTCCAGAGTTATATTTTTGTGTTATCTTTCATCCAAAGTTGGTTTCAACTCATTTTCATAACCAGAACTCAAGATATTGAAATTTTACCAAAGTGTGTGATTTTTTGACCAGTCAACTGTACTGATTTGAGAACCATAGTTTAGAGTGTGATCCGAACCTTGGTAAAAAAATGAAAGTTATGAAAAACATGTATATCTATTTACCCACCCAAAATGAGAACAAAATATTGAGTTTTGATTGGTAAAAACTCCTTTGAAAGTTTCTGTTGGTTTTTAGCCCTCGAGGAACATTCTGTCACATATTTTTATATGACCCAAAATCCATATTTTTAGTGATCCATTACAAAAGTGGTCTAAATAAACTTTGTAGATAACATATTGATGTAATTCATGTCCACAAATCAGACCTTAAAGCCTCGGGATGGTACCCCAAAACCGTTTTAAACCTTCTGTCCAAAATCGGCTCTGCTGAGTTTTGGTGGCTGATGGAACCAACTTTTTAAATTGGCCAAAAAGTCTAACTTGTTTTAAGCAACTACCCTTAGCTCTAAATATGAAATTTTTAGCAAACTTGTTAAGTATAACATACTAAAAAATGGGCTCATTTGGACTTCATTTGATACCCCAAAACCGAGAACAACATAAGTTAGTTTTTGGTAAAAATCTAGAGTAAATGTTGAACCATTTTTGCTTAGAATGAAATGTTCAACCCTTTGCATTAGGTTTTGGCCTTAGTGATAAACATGAGATTTTTAGGATATATTTTTATCTAAATGGTGTTTAAAAATCATAATTTAATTCAAATTCTAGATGCCCCAAAACTTTGTTGCCCCTTCTAATTTAATACTTGGTTTTTGGCCTTAAAATTTCTAAGTGTATGTTTGAGTACCCTTGTTGTGAGACCCAAGTTCTATATGATGATCGAATTGAATTAATTGATTAGTGATTTTAATAGAATATATGATGATTTAGAAGCCATGCTATCCTCTTTGAATCATATCTTGAGAATTGTAGTTCATGCTTCACATACTTGTACTTTTTACTTAGCGCGTTATACCATGAATCTTACCATGCTAGTTGATGCCATGCTGTAGATGGTTATATTTGAGACCCATATCATACTTTATTGACATTGTCACTTGCATCCTGGCATATTGGAGTCCATCTGTGCAAACTGTTGTTGGAATGGGCTGTGTTGGGATTATTCTTATTGGTTCTGTATCTAGGGCGTCCCTGGTTGCCATTTTTCAAAAATAGTTTGGGATGTATTCCCCTTGTATACCCTGGGTTCGTCTCCGATGTTACAAAATTATTATTTTTACACCCTGGGTGTGTCCCCGGTGATTGAAATAGTTTATGGATATTGTTGGATACCATGGGTTCGTCGCTAGCATTCTGGTTTCAATAGTTTGGATTTTTGGGTAAGTCGGAGAGAGCCTAATTTGGCTAACCTAATCCCACTACGGTGGTAATTCAGAGATAGCCTAATTATGGCTGTCCTAAATCCCTAATTTTGGTACTTTGCTTTGGGTAATTTGGAGATAGCCTAATTTGGCTGACCTAATCCCACTGCGGTGGTAATTCGGAGATAGCCTAATTTGGCTAATCTAATCTCACTGCGGTGGTAATTCAGATATAGCCTAATTTGGTTGACCTAATCCCATTGGGTAATTTGGAAGCCCTAATTTGGCTAACCTAATCCCACTGCGGTGGTAATTCGGAGATAGCCTAATTCGGTTGACCTAATCCCATTAGGTAATTCGGAGGCCCTAATTTGGCTGACCTAATCTCACTGTGGTGGTAATTCTGAGATAGCCTAATTTTGGCAGACCTAAACCCTTTATCTAGGTACTTGCATCAGGTAAGTCAGAGATAGCCTAATTCGGCTAACCTAATCCCATTAGGTAATTCGGAGAGACCCTAATTTGGCTGACCTAATCCCACTGCGGTGGTAATTCGGAGAAAGCCCAATTATGGTTGTCCTAAACCCCTCACTCTGGTACTCTGGTGTTTCCCGGCGTGGAATTCCTATAATTATCTGGGTGCATGCTGAGTTGGGCATCTCCATTTCATACATGCATGTTTATTGACTCATCTGCTATCATGTCATAAATTTTTTTGTCTCTTTGACTATAAACTGTACTGGGTATTGTATGGTATGTGTTGTGGTGAATTTTGTGTTGTGAGATTAGTTAGAAGGTTAGAGTGTTTTGCTTCTGGGCCTTGGCTCATGGCATTCGTGCCACAGGTGATGAAGAGTTCTTGGAGGAAGTCAACCATGAGGGAGAAGAAGAGTTGGAAGAACAAGGTGAATTCCAAGAGTACATAGATCCAGCTGATGCATTCGGAGGAGTTGAAGCTTCTGCTTTCATTTTTATATTCAGATTTTTCGGGTTTAATGTAATTGTTGAAATTTCTTGGAGGAACTGTAATACTTATGTACTTTTGAAAGGTTTAGAATTCACTTATGATGTAATAACTAACGTATGTAAATATGAATGAATGGCTAGAATATCCCTTTATTTATATTTATATATGTCTCGACGTGCCCAGAGGACGGGGCTTCACATGGTCGACCACTAAGGGGAATTTTTGTTATTTTTAATGCTATTTTGTTATTTGATACTTAATTGTACTTAAATATTTGATTTAGGGCATCCGTGTTTGAAAATTTAGGTTCTTAGGATTTTTTGCTGTACTAGGGGCAAAACAGTCATTTTACCATTCTTATGAGAATTTTTTATTTCTAATATTATATTTCATGTTATTTACTTAATTTAGAATGTTGAAAGACTCTCTGAGTATCAAGATTTTGTTTCCTAAGTTTTGAACCTTTTTAGGGTTTTTGAGCCAAACTTAGGGTTTGAAGCTAACAGCGTAGATAGGAAGGATCCACAAGCTTATCGTCGAAAACAAGGCTCGGGTATGTCTCATATATAGAGAGAAGGCAGAGAACGAGAAAGAAATAAGCTTTTCCAAACATTTTAGCCCCTTCTTCTACTTATAAGCACGCCAAAAAGCCTGTTCAGTCGACTAAAGCGCCTCAAAAAACACAAACTGCCTCAGTTCAGTCGACCGAACCCTTGAGTTCAGTCGACCGAACCCAAGGTTCTTAACCTACTGGTTTCCACTTCAGTCGACTGAACTCACCAGTTCAGTCGACCGAACCTGCTTGGTCCCACATACTATTTTGAGTCTCGCTTGTGTTCTAAGGCCAACCCAACAAGCCTAAACAAGGACCGAGAAAGCGTAGAACACATCTACATGTTGTTCTACAACTCCAAAACATAAACCATGTATCGACAATATATAACATGAAGAAGAAACACGTAATCATGTATAAATAATTCAAAATAATAAGGTTCAGGGTCTCATAACTCTCCCCACCTTAAGAAATTTTGCCCTCGAAATTCACTACAAGGTCATGAGGTAAACAGGTCTGGGTATCTAGCGCGCATTCCTGACTTATGCTCCCAAGTCGCTTCCTCAACCCCGTGATGATGCCAATGAACTTTGACATACAGAATCGTCCTCCCCCGCAAAAATTGCTCCTTTGTATCTAGAATCCTCACTCGGCGTTCCTCATACGTGACATCCTCATCAACTCGTAACTCAGTCTAATCCAATTCATGAGACGGATCCAGCTCATACCTCCGAAGCATAAAAACGTGGAAGACGCTATGCACATATGCCAACTGAGGTGGCAAAGCCAAACGGTATGCTACCACCCCAATCCTCTCTAGGATCTCGAAGGGTCCAATAAAACGTGGTGATAGCTTCCCGCGACAACTAATCCTCATAACCCTCTGCGTGGCGAGACCTTTAGAAACACATGATCTCCCACTGCAAACTCGAACGGTCTCTTCCTTTGATCCGCATAACTCTTCTGGCGGCTTTGAGATATCACCAGACGTTGACGAGTCACGACGATCTGCTCCGTTATCTCCCGTACTAAGTCAGGTCCCATAACAGTGGTCTCTCCCACCTCTGTCCAACACACCGGTGATCTACACGGCTTACCATACAGAGCCTCATACGGTGCCATGCCAATAGTGGACTGAGAGCTGTTGTCGTATGCAAACTCTGCCAATGATAGATGATCCTCCCAAGAACCCCAAAAGTCAAGCACACAAGGCCTCAGCATGTCCTCCAAAATTTGAATGGTCCTCTCAGACTGACCGTCGATCTGAGGATGAAAAGCTGTTCTAAAAGTCAAGCTCGTCCCCAAAGCCATCTGAAGACTCTGCCAAAAGTGCGATGTAAAGCACAGGTCTCGATCAGAAACGATAGTCACTGGTACTCCATGTAGTCGGGCTATCTCTCGAATGTACAATCTACTCAATTGGTCCATTGGGTCTCTCACTCGAATAGGGAGGAAGTGCACAGACTTCGTTAACTTGTCCACTATAACCCAAATAGCATCGTGCCCCTTTGGCTAGCGTGGACGTCCGGATGCAAAATCAATAGTGACATTCTCCCACTTCCACTCGGATACAGGCAAAGGCTGTAACAATCCTACAGGTCTCTGGTGCTCCACCTTTACTTGCTGACAAGTAAAGCATCGAGAAGCGAATCGGATCACATCTCTCTTTATTCCCGTCCACCAGAACTGTCGGCATAGATCATGATACATCTTCGTGCCTCCCAGATGCACTGTAAGACGTGAGTGATTAAACTCATGTAGCACCTCAGCACAGAATGACTCTGGTACAAATAAACGCCTTGTCAACCTCAGACTCTGATCTGAACTCACCACCCATCCTGCTGTGTCCTTTCTGCTAGCAATGCGGTCCTGTATCATCTGAGCCTCCTAATCAGTCCTCTAAGCCTCTAACATGCGTGCAACTAATGCAGGTTCTGAAGCTACAGAATACAAAGTCGCTCCTTCCCTTGTCTCCCTGAGACACAGATCAAACTCCCCAACAACTCCGAGCATGTCCCATTCCCGTATAGCCACAGAAGCTAACGAGCCATGAGATCTCCTACTGAGCGCATCAGCTACGACATTTTCCTTCCCCGGGTGGTACTATAAATCAAAGTCGTAGTCTCCCAATAGCTCCATCCACTATCGCTGGTTAAAATTTAGGTCTTTCTATGAAAATAGGTACTTCAAGCTCTTGTGATCAGAGAAAATATCAAAATGCTCACCATATAGATAGTGCCGCCATGTCTTCAAAGCGAAAACCACAGCTGCAAATTCTATATCATGAGTCGAGTAATTCCTCTTGTGTGTCTTAAGCTGTCGCGAGTCGTAGGCTACAACCTTACTTCCCTGCATCAACACACAGCCCAAACCGTCAAGTGACGTGTCATAATATACTGTATAGCCCAAACCTCACTCAAGAATAATCAACACTAGTGCACTGGTTAATCTCCTCTCCAGCTCCTGGAAAGCTGACTCGCAAGACTCGCTCCATACAAATGTGACTCCCTTTCGCGTCAAACGCGTCATCGATGCTGCAAGCCTAGAGAAGTTCTGCACAAACTGCCGGTAATAACCCGCTAGACCTAGAAAACTACGGCTATCAAAAACATTCCTCGGTCGCTGGCAATCTGTCACTGCATCAGTCTTTGTCAAGTCCACTGATACCCCATCCTTCGACACCACGTGCCCAAGGAATCTCACCTCTGACATCCAAAACTCACACTTCTCGAACTTCGTATACAAGCGATGTTCTCTCAGAAGCTGCAAGACGACGTGCAGATGCTCCTCATGCATCTCCCTCATGGGCAAATAAACCAGAATATCGTCCACGAACACGACCATAAAACTGTCCCAGTTGGAGTGGAAGATACGGTTCATCAGACCCATAAATGTGGCAGGGGCCTTCATCAGACCAAACAGCATAACTTGAAACTCGTAGTGACCATAGCGAGTCTGAAAGGCGGTCTTCGCTATGTCCTCACCCCTCATCCACAGCTGATGATATCCTAACCTCAAGTCAATCTTTGAAAAGCAGCGCGATCCCCTCAACTGATCAAACAGGTCATCAATCCTAGGCATAGGATACTTATTCTTCACCATCACCTGGTCCAGCTTCCTATAGTCTATACATAGTCTTAACGACCCATCCTTCTTCTTCACGAACAAAGCTGGTGCTCCCCACGGCGACGTACTCGGCCGTACAAACCCTTTGTCCAACAACTCCTGCAACTGCACCTTGAGTTCTCGCAACTCAACAGGTGCAAAGCGATATGATGGCATGGAGATAGAACTCGCTCCTGGAATAAGATTAATGGAGAACTCCACATCACGGCTCGGTGGTAACTCAAATAGATCGTCAGGAAAGAAGTCTAGATAGTTAGACACCACAGGGGGTAACTCCCCTCGAACCTTATCTAGCATATCCAATTTGAGAGCAGAAAAGAGAGAACCCAAGTTCCCTTGAACTCGCGCGGTACCTGGTATAAACACCAAACTTTCATCCCGATCACCCACAAAGTAGAAGCAGTCACCCTACGGTGTACAGATCGACACTCTCCGTTGCTCACAATCTATATAGGCACGGTAGGACATTAGCCAGTCCATCCCTACGATGACTTCAAACGTGGTCATGTCTAGAATGATAAAATCAAACTCTAAATAATGACTGGCGACCTCCAGCACGCAGGATCTACAAATTAAGCTCAGTTCACACTCCTACTAAATGGGGTCTCAACACACAAGGTACTACGCAACCAATCCATTTCCAACCCCAATGCAAACACAAAAGCAGAGGATATAAATGAATGTGATGCTCCCGTGTCTCTAAGAACACTGGCCCATGTTCTAAAGACTAGAAGAGTATCTCTAATCATGGCCGGAGTGACCACTGCATCAGACGCAACTGGTGCTTTGGAAGCACTGCGATCAGTAAGAACATAAGCCCAGGCCTGCGGTGGTCTGGTCTGTCCACCATAACCCTGAGTCGATGGCTGCCGCACAGACTGTGCTAAAGTGCCTCTCTCTGCAAATTTGGAAGTTTGAGGTCTAGGCTGCTGCGGAGCCTGTCGTCTCTGTACAGATGAAGCAACTGATGCTTCTATCGCGCCCTGAACATTTTCCTCTCTGGTATAGGATCTGCAAATATGTTCAGACTGACCACACCTAAAACAGATAGGTAGGTCTCTGGCCTGTGACTGGACGGGCGCTGAACTCTGAGTTTGGCCCTTCTGTAGGCACTCAATTGATCGATGCCCTGGCTGTCCACATCTATAACAGTTCAACCCTCTCTGCTCTGGCCTTCCAGTCGAGGCCACTAAAAGTGTGGGTGCAGATGACTACAGTTGATATGTTCTGACAACACGAGAACTAGGTCCAGACGACCTCTAGCGCTTTTTCCCGTGCCTCTGGAATTGTGCATCTCCACTGTCCTGCTGACTCCCGCTCTCTCTAATCCTGCGGCTGTCTACTAATGAGTTCTCTACCCGGATAGCAGCTTCCACCAACTTGATGTACACCACGACATCCAGAGCTGCAACCCTATCCTTGATAGTAGGTCGAAGTCCTCTCTCAAACCTCCGATTACGCAACTCCTCGATTGATTCCATCTCTGGTGCAAATCGCGACAGATTCGGGAACCTGGCCTCATACTAGCCCACAGACAGATTTCCCTGAACAAGGGAGAGGAACTCCTCTAGGTAAGTATCTCTCGAAGACCTCGGGAAACACATCTCCAAGAAGACTCTCGTGAAAGCAATCCACGTCTCTTCCACAGTGGTTTTGGCAAACTTCCACCACTCTCTAGCATCTTCCTGCAATTGGAACATTGCCAAATTTACCTGCAAAGTATCCTCCTCGATATCCAGAGTACCAAAGATCGACGTGGTCACTTCCATCCACTCAGTAGCAACCTTGGGGTCTGGCTCCCAAGCAAAGGTTGGAGGATCCAACCACCGAAACTCTCTCATAGCCACAGAAGTCCTTGGGTTCGGAACCCGTAAACTAGCCTTGGTCGCTTATGCCATGACTCACATTGTGGCAAGCATCTCCTGGACAACGTCAGCACCGCCTACTTGTTCCTATGGGGCATGAACGTTTCCTTCCTCTAGAACCTGAACATAAGCACGACCTCGGCCATGACCCCGTCCCCGCGTAGACATAATTCTATATAAAGCAATATAAACAAGATAAGCTTTCCTACAACATGTTACCACATAACAGGAATACATAATCATGCTATCACATAGCCACATAAGATCATATTAACACATCTCACATACCGAGGAGAACTAACAAGACAGACTCGTATTTGGATAACCTATTCAGATTCCCTGCTAAAAAACACGTTAGCCAAACGTGTTTCTAACTTGGCTCCCAAATCTGTTATTCCAAACGCCGCAAGGCAAGACTTATCAATCCTGAAATTCAACCTCCATACTCACATATACATAACGATCATGCTCAGAAAGCTATTAACATGTTATAAACCAACGTTTAAACACATGCAAGCAAGCATATACAATCAACCTCACCAGGTGAGAAACCCCTTTTCCCATTGCTCTTAGGTATTCGAACCCAGAGCTCTGATACCAATTTGTCACGCCCCAAAATCCAAGGTCACATGAAAATCCACCAAACACCAATTTTATGAAAATATAGGTTTTTATATCTTTAAATCCACCTGTTTAAATCACAAGAAAACCCAATAAGCAACTCTGTAAAATAGTAAACATCCTGTATAACATGCATAAGTATATCGCCTTATGGCGTACAAAACTGCCTTCAAGAATTGGCATACCAACAAGAAGGAAAACCATAAAATTCTTTTGCCACCACGGGTATCACCAAAGCTACTCATGGTCATCATCCAAAGCATCACCTGAAAATAGTTTTACAGAAAATCCCACTCGTGAGCCGAAGCCCAATAGAAACAGATAATACAACTGTAAAGCAGAAAATATGCAATCATATAGAGTGAGAGCGTACTTAACCACAAGCCAAAAAGGTTTTACGTCATAAAACTCAAAGTTTCCCACAAACCTCCAAAACAGTTTTCCCTTCACAACTAAGCATTTAAGCAATGCAAAATACATTTTACAGTTGAAGGAAAAACAGTAATCAAAACATCGTTCCCTCACAGAATGTACATTGTGGAAATGAAGGATAAGATCCTATGTACCGACTCTGTCACACAGATAAAGGTGGCAACTATAGACTCCTGTCCATTACCCTAATCTTGAACCACTTAAGGCCTGCTAGGTAATGACAAGTTTTATACGGGAGCACCACGACGTAAAGGCTAACTTTACGGGCCCGACAACCCAAGGGAAAAGAGCACCCAAACCGACGTTCTTTAAGGGAACTACCCCGAAGGATAAAAAAAAGTACCTACACTGCGCACGTTTTTGGACTTTCACCGAGGGCAACTCGTGCCAAATACACGTCATCCCGGTACATCTAGAAAATCTTTTAAAAATAGTACATTAGCTCAACTACGAAAATATTTTCTCAAAATAATACATTATACATGTATATAGATCCATCCATCAACATGCAGATCGACAAAACATTTTCAAAATATTTTTCTCCGTTTTCAAAAAAACGTTTCAAAACCTGAGACTCAACTCCGAAGGCAAGCTCTAAACCTCCAAAACATTGAGTGCTAAGATTTTCCACAAAACCACCATTTCCCACCAAAATCCATTGTTTTTAAGAAAATCCTTTGAAAACCACACTACCACGTGTCATACAATGCTATAAGCTAAGAAAAGCTAACAACAAGCTTTCTATTAGAAAAACAGGGCTTAAACAGAAAATATGACATTTGATGCATTTTTACCCAGTGAAAATACATACAACTACATATAACACTCTCATAACAGCAGTAGGTCTAGAATCCTACCTCGTTGGGTCAAAATCCGACACAGAAAAAATCAGATCTCGTCGGAATGAGAATCTGACCGGATGAGTGCGAAGCTAACAACGTAGATAGCAAGGATCCACAAGATGATCGTCGGAAATAAGGCTTAGGTAGGTCACAATGTAGAGAGAAGGCAGAGAACGAGAAAGAAATAAGTTTTTCCAAACATTTCAGCCCCTTCTTCTACTTATAAGCACGCCAGAAAGCCTGTTTAGTCGACTGAAGAGGTCACTTTAGTCGACTGAAGTGCCTCAAAAAACGCAAACTGCCTCAGTTAAGTCGACCGAACCCTTGAGTTCAGTCGACCAAACTCAAGAAAAGTGGTTCAGTCGACTGGGCCAAGCCCTCTAGTCGACCGAACCCAAGGTTCTTAACCTACTGCTTTCCACTTCAGTCGACTGAACTCAACCGAACCTGCTTAGTCCAACATACTATTTTGAGTCTCGGTTTTATGTTCTAAGGCCAACCCAATAAGCCTAAACAAGGACCTAGAAAGCGTAAAACACATCTACATGCTATTCTACAACTCCAAAACATAAACCATGCATCGACAATATATAATATGAAGGAGAAACACGTTGTTGCAGCGGAAATAAAAAAATTTGAACCGACGTCGTGAACGTAAAAAATGACGTGTACGCTTATCATGAAAAATCGAGAACAATATTAATATTAATAGCGTAATGCCTTTATGAAACTTGTCAAAAAGTTTCAAGAAATCTTGAATACGTTGAAGACGACCTTGCAATCTTCTCACGTATGTCCCAGACGCACTACGACGATCTCAGTGTGTGGGCAACGATTCTGATCGAGGAGTTTTCTTGCTCTTGGTTTCTTCTCACGCACACCTCTAGAAAGGCAAAATCAATTGCCAAAAGAGGAGAGGGGCGGCGGCTATGGAGGGTTAGGGTTAGGGTTTTATGCTATCCTTATATAAATAAGCCTCCTCATGATATATATAAGAATATATTATATTAAGTATATATTCTCCCTTTCTAAAAGGTTATGGAGAAATATATACTTATCATAAATCACACCCATCATCCCCTTATTAGGGCCGGCCACCTAGGGAGTAATCCCTAGGTGTGCCAAATTCCAAAACCGTCATCCAACAATTCAATTTAATTCTTGAATGTCTCCAGTGACAAAACCGGTATTCAAATTAAATTAATTAATAACCGAAACTAATAAGAAAATTATCCGTGCGTATAATGAGCTACGTGAGGGATCACGAAGAAGTATAGGACTCGGGCTAACCGTATGAGAAAATTGGATATCCCTAACTCTGTCCCTGAGTTAGATCCTTTCTCGCACGAACCAGAACTTATTCCACTAAAGGTCCTGACTGAACCCCGGGTCCTAACTCAAATTATGTCTTGAGTTTTCAATTATCAAATGCATTGAATTCTCCCCACGTTTAAGATATAGATTCCCGATAAATAA
>JAOTRH010086236.1:0-16848 GCA_034768845.1 Heliamphora exappendiculata | reverse complement strand
GGACGTAACATTTTGTTGATGACAAAAGCTTGTGGAGGTATGATGGTGTGAAGATAAAAAAAGATGATTGTCAAAATTTGTGAAATTAAATTAGGAGTCTTCTTTTTTTTGATTTAATTGATCGGTATTTCCGGGCAAATAAACGCTAAAGAAACCGAAAGAGTGGTTCCTATTTTGAACGCCAAAAAGATGAAGTTGAATTAAAGGGTGTAAATGACACAATGTACAGCCCCTTTTGATGAATTAAAAAAAAAGGAACGTTTGTATCAAAGTATGAAAATCCAAGGTTTACACGGAATTATCCGAATGAACTCTTGTTGAATGTATGATGTGCATAAGAATATATGCACATAGAATGCAAAAAATGTATGTGTGTGTATTTAAAACCTGATTGTGTTTTGATGCAAAATAACATTTTTAGAATTTCAGCAATTCACAATTATCAAGGTGCACCCAGAAAACATATCATACTCTATTCCGTATTCCATTAAATGGATCGGGACCAATCAATTAACCAGACCAAGTATGTCTTGGAATCTTGAATATAAGTTATATAACGCTACCAACTATTGTACTAATCCACCATTTTTTCTCCCATCAATTAGTACTAGTTGAAGAAACGAAAATCTTCCTCATAAAGATTTGCTCAGGGAGTAGCCAAATAGGGTTGTTTGGTAATTGGTGGTGGTTGACTGATCGTAGTTGCTAGTGGGACTGGTCTTCCTAGTAGCAACATATTTGATAGCAGTATAGCACATCTTTGACACCATTTCTTTCTAACAGGAGGTCTTTTAGAGATGAGTTTGTTAGAATGATCGGATGAACTGGACTCGGGGCTGAGAGAGAAGTTGAAAAGTGGAAAGAGTCGTTGAGAAGAGTCGAGCTAAGACTCTGTCCAAATTCCAAAGTCAACGGAAGCAGTCGAGAGATAGGTGAAATTCTAAAGAAAATGTGTGTTATCAGAGGCGATGAAAATCTTCCTATCGACAGTTATTCCTGCAACAGTTGCTCCTAGGCTAGCCAAATAAGATTATTCAGTAATAGGTGGTTGTTGTAGTTGCTATTGGGAGTACTCTTAGTAGCAGCACACTTTACAACATATTTTTGACACCTATTCTTTCTAATAAGTAGTTCTTCTAAGGTTGCTTGAGATGGGATGAACAAGGCCAAGGTTGAATCCAAACGTGGAAAGCTTCGTTCAGAATGGTCAAGCTAAGACTTGGACCAAAGTAAGAACCAGTCAAAAGGAATGAGGAACTCTAAAGAAAAGGTGTGTTGTCATGTGCTTGAGTATCTCTGTAGTAGATTCCTTTTTGTAGATTTGGGAGGAAAAAAATAGAGAGAAATAATATCTTTCGCAAAACACCGAGCTATGCAAATGGCAACGAATGCGAAAGTCAAATTGGCCAAGACGCATGGTTTGATATTCTATTGTCCTAGGTGAAGAGGAACCACTATCTGGATGTATGGCCTCTTTTGGTAATGTTTATGTTTATATTTTTTTTTGTTTTTGAAATTTTTGTGAACTATAAACAAAACTATATTTGATAATTATTTTTATTTTCAAAAACATATAAACAAATTTCAAAAGTTACTAAATTCTTGTAAACAGAAAATAAGTGTTTTCACTTGTTTTATAAATAAATTTTTATTCAATTTTTTTCTCCACTACCTCCGACCACTATTTTCGGCCATATCGTCTAGCCACCACCTCCGACCACCCCATGCAGCCGCCGTCTCTGACCTTTACATTTAGCCACTACTTCCGGCCACAACCACTGATCATCACATACGGCCACTGACTTCGACCACACTTTTCAAACATTTATGTGCCAAGCATGTTTTTATTTTTGTTTTTTATAAAAATAAACAAAAACATATTTTTCATTTATTGTAAACAAAAATCAGAAAACTACAAACGTTACCAAACGGGGCCTAGTGAGCGAACCACATTATTTCGATGTTATTCGTCAACATCTATTAGTATATCTCAAGTAATCAATCTCGTCTAAAAGCGTATATTGTTAGAGAAGGACATAACTTATTCTTTCGTCTTCGAATGGGTTGAAGGAGAAAATTCACCCTTTGATTAACGCTCCATTTGTTTCGAATGAATTTTCTGGTGTTTGGTACGATGAAAATCAAAAGTCAAAATGAAATATTTTGCCAGTCAACGGGAAATAAGTTACTTTTGGTAAAAAAAAATGTTTTCATTTTTCGACAGCGAAAATATTTTCTCCCATTACCATCCTATCACCGCCGCCACTACCCAGCACCAACCACCACCGCCTTTGCCACCAATGTTAACACTACCAAAATCACTAACACCATCAATTTCAAAGCTGCAACCAAACAAATAAAAAATATTTTCTACAGAAAACATTTTCTACAAACTATTTTATGCAGCAAAAAAATCGTTATGAAAATATTTTCTGAAAAAAAAGGGAGAATAAGCATCATTATAGCTTAACACTAAATAGTGAGCATAAATAGAGAACGCAATTTAGGAAGAACATACAGTGGAAGAGATGAAATTCATCTGAACCCCGATTCCGAGTAGTGCAACCAGCAAAGAAAGTGAGGACAAACCTGAAATTGAAATTTTTATAAAAAGCAAAAAAGAAGGAAAATACACACAAGGCAACAAAACTGCTAACGACCCCTAAAACAATCCACAATTTGAAATGAATGATTCAAATTAAACTGTTTATGATATGGGTATAACTACCCACAATTTGAAATGAATAATTCAAATTAAATCTGAACCATTTATTTTGAATTGTACCAAATTTTATGATTAACTTTTATGGGATTGTAGCATTCTGAGCTTCTAAAACATTCATTAGCACACATATACGACAACATATAAAGAAACAGCAATACTACATTACACAGAATCCAACCACGCCCACAGACCAATTACAAAATTTGGATTGTGACCATTTACCTGCACTGGAATCCCACGGTGCAAATGACCGATCATGATCCAATCCAATTTTGTGTTCTGAGGACCCGTCTGGTAATTCTATCTTTTTGGCTTTTTGGATAAAAAACCAAAAGAGCCAGCATAGTCCGTTTGGTAAAAAAACAAAAAAGTCAAAAAATCATCAAAACACTAATCTTAGAACATTCTATTCAAACTCCAACCACTTTTAAAATATAATAATACCTCTTATTCATAACTTATTTACTACAACTACTAACTCCATATCATTTTTAATATATATATACTAAATTGTTCAATTTGAATAAAAAACAAAAACAACTGGCTTTTTACCTAAACAATCAATTTCAAAAAATTTAGCTTTTAACAAACAAAGTGCTTTGAACCAATTTACCTTTCTAGCTAAAAAGAAAAAAAAAAAAAGAACAAACAAAAAAACTAGCTTTGAAGCTAGTTGCCAATAGGGCCCCAAGTAGTTTCCGTGAAGAAAAAACAAAAATGAAGAAGATGGGGTATCAGAAATTACCGTTGCAACGGTAATGAAGACGAGTTCCGTCCGACAAGGTCACACCTGGTACAACTTTTCCTGGAAGAATGGATCCAGCTATGCCCAAGTAAGCAAAGAACCCCAGAAGCTTAGCAACCTAATTCACCATGACAAGGAATTATCGAGATAAAGAATAGCATATATAGATTGATATAAATGTATGTGAAATATATAGTGAAAGGGACGCTCACGGAGGCCCAAGAAGGAACTAGGGCATGAAGTGTAGAATTCAGATCCATTCTTCGTTAATCTCTCTCTCTCTTTCCGTCTCTGATGTGCGTAATCTTGGCTATTCGGTTTTGATTTTGCAGATGAAGATGAAGATGGGGAACTCACTCCTCTTTGAGTCCACTTCTTGAACTCTGTTCTCTCTTTTGCGCCGCTTTCCAAAACCCGCTCGATTTGTTTGTACCTGGCGGTAGGCATATTATATTTTAAAATTAAAATAAATTAAAAAGTAATAATAAAATAATTTTATTTTAAAGTTGTATGCAAATATAATTTTTAAACTAGGTGATAAAATAAAATTTAATAGATAAAATTAAATAAAATTATTTTGATATTAAAAAATTAAATAAAATTATTTTCAGTATTCAACAAAATTTACACAACTTCATCATTCCTCACACACGCACCAAATAAGTATTCTCATTTTATATATTAGTATAAATATATATTAGTATAGATATAATTGGATTTCCAATTGCACCGTTCCTGCCGTTGGGGTTAGTTGGTGTTTGGTGAAATAAATAAATTTTGTTTGGAAAAATTGTTTATTTATTTATTTATTTATTTATTTATTTATTTTTTATTTTTTATAAAATTTTTTTATCGTTTAATCAAGTTACTATAATTTTTGACTACTCTCATTTAGACGAGTTAAAAAAATAATTTTTTATCAAAATATTTATAAAAAAATTAAAAAAACAAAAAAAATAAGTTAAAATAAATAAGCAAGCCAATTTATGTTGCTTATTTTTATTTTTAGTAATTTTTTTTTTAATTATTTTTTTTATTTTTCTGATTTATTTCATCAAGAAGATTTGAATAAATAACAAAATTTGCCAAAAGATACAAAAAATTTAAAAAGTCAAAAATAAAAAAAAATATATTATCAAATTTAACCCAAACATTCGTATACATTATAAATTGTAATTTGTAGTAAAAATTATAAATATTTAAAAAATATAATAATTTGTAAATAAAATTAATTTTTTATTAAAAAAATTATAAATTATAATAGAAATTATGATATTTTAATAAGATTAATCACTTATTGTTAAAATTTATAGCAAAAACCTAAAATTTGTAAATGAAATTACTTTTTAGCTAAACACCACGAGCATGGTGGGTTGGTCCTAGTTTGATGGTGGGCATCTCTAAAAAATTGATTTTTTTTGTTAAAAGAAATTAGTTTTTCAACTACTACGGCTCCGATGCGATGATCTCGTGCTCAGGTGCAACGGGTGGATCAACTTCAAGAGCGCCTGATGAGGAGGCATCGACCCCGGGCTTCACCACCTGTCCTAGAGGTGGAGCAAAGCCGACCAGGGCGGCGAACTCCTCTGAGAGAGGTATCCCGGGCTGAGGCCAGGAGGTCCCTGCGCAGGACAAAATCCTCAAGGATGAAAGCAGCTAAAAGGGCTGAGCCCCAGCCTTGTTTGAATATCACATTGTGGAGCGACTTGATTTGGGCTGAGTACTAGTCCTTAGCTTCCTGTACTCGGCCTCGAATCTTTCAGTGATGGCCTTCTGGTTGGAAAGTTGCAGCTCGGCAAATGCCTTCCTCGCCTTGTCCAGCTCTGAGATGACGAAGGCTAAGTTTTCCTTAGTCTCCTTCTGGGCCTGGAAGGCCTGGGCAGCTCGAACATCAGCAGCTTCATTAGTGCTGACCATCTCGCTCGACCTGGGCCTCCAATGCCCTAACCCACTCTTAGAGGGACTGAGAGCTGGTCTGAAGAAGATTATGCTGCTCCTTCGGGGCTTCGAACTAGGAGGCCCCCTCCGAGGCCATTTGCAACCCCTGTGGAACCAAAAGAAAGTTAGCTTGGCAAAGTAAACATAAATGAAATAAAACCAAGTATATGCAGGTTAGGAACACTTACCACTACCATGTTCTGTGCGGTCTTCTTCATGATAGTGTGGTTAGGAATTTTCTCGCAGACCTCATTGTCTTTTGGGAAGGCCAAGCTCTTAGCAAGAGCCCAAGCCACATTGTGGCTCTCTATTGTTGAGTCCTACCGAGTGACAGGACGACCATGGTGGTAGGGAGGGAATATGAAAGGGTCCTTCTCTCCGACCACAACCAACTCAGTAGTAGATGCAGTGGTCGATTGTGTTTGCTCTCTAGCGCGACGGCACTTCTTAGGCCGCTTAATAGCCTCATCAACTGTCGGCCTTCTTCTTAGAGGGGTTGGGAGAAGGGCGATAGTTGACAGAATTTGGGATCGGGTCTCCGAGGAAGTAGTGGTCCCTACAGCTTGATTGCTGCTCGACGAGGGGGAGGGTACTTAGCTCCCGAAGATCAAGGTGGACAGATGGCGAGGCAGCATTATGACTGCTGTTGGGAGACAATCTTATTCTTAAGATGGTAGAAAAAAATTCAACACCAAAATAAAATATATATACATGCTCGATGATCCAGAAAATACATCTTTATTAATTTTTAACAATTACAATAATATGAAATTACAAAAAAATGAAACAACAGAAATAGCATAAATAAAATTTGCAAACCGAGTCCTGCAAGCGCAGTTTCCTTAAGAATGATTCACCGCCTACCGATGGTGTTGTAGGTTTTTCACCGGCGTCACTCTCCCAGGATAAAACAGCTACACGGTCGTTGGAGCACCACCAAGGATCGGCTACGAACGTACTCCGTCTTTCTTTCTCTCTCTTACAGCTTACAATATAATCTGAGTTGTATCTCTCCTTTCTCACCTTTACTGTCTTTTCTCTGTAGCCTTTGCTCTGTATGCTTTTCTCTATTCTCTTCCTATGTGGGATGACAGTATATATAGGCTTTCCATCATGGAGGGATTATAGGAGAATCAATAATCATGAATGGTATTAATTTTCTGGATTCAATTGCCAATTGAATGACCAATTCAATTGCAATTGAATTCTGCTATTGAATTTTGGAATTCAATGGCCAATGAATTCACAAAATTCCAACAATTGCTTCCTTGATAACAATTGTTAGAACTACTGAAGGGGACGGTAGCTGCGTGGCGACTGCTTAAGACACAAATGTCACACTAGAAGATGAAGCTCCAGTGCTTTGTGGTTGCTCTAGAGGCACCACCAGAATTCCAAGCTCATCAGCTCGAATGGGACTTTGCTGAGAATACGAGAAAAGATGCGCACGCTTCGGTTAAAATCTATAATGCGCTTCAAATGGGTGTGGTTGATGTGATGGTCATGCCAGTCTCTGCTGATCGAGGTGTTGGCATATTAAGCCGCAAAAAATACAAACAAACATTACATTAGAGCTCAGCATAAGGAGAATGATGAACGCCGATGTAAATTCTAATAGGTTCAGATTGGCTACTTGGGGCTCCAACCCTAATGGGGCCGAGTCTGGTTCGAGGATCATGGGGGCCAAGCCCGAGCTGCCAATTACCCCTAACCATGATGAAGTCCTCAACCTTCCCCTTGTGCAAGCCCTTAAGGTAGAGTACGATACGCTGAGCTGCATCCTTAGTCCTGAGATAGTACCGATTGCTACCCATAACTGTTTGCTTGAGGGTGTAGCAATACTAAATCTTACGTATCCCGAGCTCAACGTCCATGTATCGATTTAGTATATCTACCCCCATTAAAATGACAAAAAAATTGGGGGTGAGCTAGGCCGGGCAGAGATTGTAAAAATGCATCGCCTCCCTAAGGACGCGAGGATGAAGGAATCTCACCCCTGGCCTCAACGATGGCCAAGAGAGGCCAAACTAATGCCCCTGATTCTTCTATTGTCCAGGGTTCATTTGGAATGGACTTTCGAACTGTGACATTGTTAAGATGTAGTCCCGACGAAACTTTTCCATAGCCTCGAGTGTATCCAAAAGTCTCGTCAAACAACCCATCTCTAAAGGTAAAAAGAAAAAGAAAAAGAAATGAAAAAAGCGAGGGAGGTCATGAGAAAAGTTTAAAGGCAGAAGTCCTATATCGTCGCTGGAGTTTCGTTGGAAATCGCAAGTGAATAGCTTTTTGAAGTGCATAAATGATAGTGAAGGCAATTGAATGGAATGGATTTGAATGTTGTCACTTTACATAGAACCCCAAAGGATTTGAATGGGGAGCGCCAAACAACACAGAAGGGGCATGCGCCACATGCATTAAATGAGCGTAATAATTGCTAGGGCAACATGTCTCATTCTAAATGGTTCAGATGCTAAGGAAATGAAACCCAGTCCGAGATGTAAGTGTGTTGAGCTCGAATAACTCGAATTTGAACATGATAGTAGCTCGGCACTTGTTGATCGAGCTCAACTCAAAGGTCATGATTTCAAAATAATTAGTATTTATTGAGAACTATTTTTGACATTACGAATACCTATTGAGAACTATTTTTGACATTACGAATACCGAGACGCATGTTGTGCTGTATGCGTTAAATGCAAGGACACGTGTCAATGCAAAGGGCAATGGAGGACTATTAGTGGCATGACACGTGTAAGGGAAAGGTTGTTCGTGAACATGCATGTCTCATTAAGGAATGACACATCAGTAAATCTTGACTGATATGCTTCATGACCACCTGCTAGTTGGCGATTCACTTTTAGTTTCTCATCATCTATCCTGCAGCTTAGCGAGTCAAGCAACAGCAAGGTGATTGGGGCAATTAAAGGAGGTCGGGAAATTAACATGCCGACCTAGTATCTACGTTAGCAAGACAACAGCCAGCTCAGCACCTAGAATAGCGAACATCGAAGTGGCCCAAGCTCAAGTTGCTAGGCTACTTGAACTCGGGCAGAGTTAGATAGCTCGGCTAGTGAGGGTCGAGTAAAACAAATACCAAGGCACAATCACCCGAACTCATAAGTTGTATATTTGGGCATGACACTACCTTTGTTGTGTTAGGGACGGTTGGTTAAATCTCAAGTCTAGGTGTTATGAGTGGTTGACCAGACCCCATATAGGGCCTGAGAGCAAATAGGAAAGTCTTGACATGACAAAAGGAACACTCAACCCAAACATTAATGAAAATTAAGCTTTAGCTAATGGGACAAACAGAGGAAGGGCAACCCGACCAGGTTGGGTCGGGTCATGACAAATGACTCAAGTGGGGTTAGGTCAATCTTTTACTATAAAAGACAATGAAAACAATAACTAAGGTACGGTACGAACTCACAAACAGGCATACACTCTATTCTCTAAAACTTTATCTCTATTTATCTACTAAAAACTAATCCAAGTGTTGGAGGGTCCTCCAGTTTAGTAATCGGTAGGGCATCTCTAATCTCATTCTTGTGTAGGCATCTCTAATCTCATCTCTAAATGACTTGAACACTCATTGGCCAGCAAGGATGTGACTAGTAGATCAACATCTCAAACATATATATATATATATATAAATATATATAAAGGCCTTGTAAAATCTTATGGCTACGATAATTCTCATGGGTGAATTAACATTTAAATCTATAGTGAACCTTAAATGGAGCATATGATCCGCATGAAATTTAAATTCTGTCACTTGAATGTTATCTTTTAAAGAACCTTGAAGCAATTTGTTACTTGGGACCTTGGTTCGAATTTTTTTAAAGCTCTCAAAAGATATTTATATATATTTAAAATATTAAAATTTAATTTTTAGGAAATATATGATTTCTCATTTCACAACGATGAAAGAAAGAAATTAGATCTGATATATAAATAAATTTGTAGACTACTACTAATCATTTAGATTTAAGCATTTTAAGTCACATTATTAAACTTTTTATTCAAATTATAGGCCAGTATTCTATTTGAATCTTTACAAATTGTGTTAGAGCCAATTTTAGCCATATGAGCAAGTTTCGTGACGATGTGAATAGAAAAATACAAGTTCTGAATTAAAATAGATGTCTCAAAATTGTGTACTATTTGCATGTTTATGGGTTATTAAGTGTTCCCTAATTAGCTTCTATCTACATTTTAATCAAAGAAAAGACCTAAGATTATATGATGAGGGAGACACGTATTTGAGTAGAGAATATTATTGCATGAATAAGTGCGTGAATAAGGACGTAGAGAGACTTATAGGAGAGAAATGTGGTAGATTTAAAGACAGAGAGTTGGGTGAAGATGATCTTGCATGGGGTTTCCATCTACAAATTCGAGTGAATATTAATGTGAGGCAACTTATAAGACGAGGAGTTAAAATCATGGTTGGGGATGGAGAAGCGAAATGGGCAGCTTTCAAGTACGAGCAGCTTCTACTTCTCTGCTATCACCCTGGGGGTGGGGGGCAAATCGTTGCTCGTTTCCTTCTTTCTTTGATAATAGAATTGGCTATCTTTGTGACATCGATTGTACAAGTTCGTGAAGAGGGCTGGACAAATAGAATGGGAGAGAGCGGTTAACAAAAAAGAAGAGTAACCCCTGGAGGCTGGCAAAGTCATTATCAACGAATTCCTGTTGTTGGGACACAATGTGCGAGACTGTGAGGACAATATGCTCAGCAATAGGGACAAAAACCACAGCCACGGACAGTACGGGCCCTGGCTGCGTTTCAGTAGCTCTCAAGCCTCGAAAACCAAGACCACCACTAATCTTCGTCGCGGGGGAGGTGCTGAGCACCGATCTGAGCCACCCTTGGATAGCAGTGTGCAGAAGGAGGCTGCGGCGGAGGGCGGCGGAACCCACGACACCGAGGCGGTGACCAGGACCACCGAGGCCCGGATTTCGCTGTCGGCGGCAATTTTCTTAGAGAATCTAGATGGGGATGACGCTCCACCAGATTTGGTAAGCTGCAATTCTCAGGAAAAGCTGGGCGGTCAATTTCCCGTAAATCACGGGCTGGATTTGGAAGAAATCAACTGTCCCAACCGAGGTCCAATAGATCCGATCAAGCCTGCGACGGCGGAAACCGTGGTGATTCCAGATTTAGCGCCTACAGAGAAGGTATCCTGCTATTCTCTAACTTCGCTGGGGAGACAAATTTTCGTGGATGAGGAAGCGATTATAGCGGGATCCGAGGGGATTGACGAAAACACAATAAACCAACGCTCCTCTTTAGTGATCTCTGATGACTTACAGTTGACTTACAGTGAAGAAAAGGTCTGGAATATCCCATTATCAGAAGAACCCATGGATACCAACCCAACTTTTCAGGATACGGGTATGACCGTGGGGCCTGACCCGGTTTCATGTAAACCCGAAGCCCAGGGTGGGCCTGCTCACACCCCTCTGCTGGACACTCCACTAACCGCTGGAATGGATAGGCGACGAACCAAATCAAGTTCGTGGAAGAAGCTGGCCAGAACAGTTAAAGGGTCTCCCACGATTATCACACAGTAGCATAGCAAGAAACGAAAAGGTGGAAAGCAGGGGACGGACCAGAGCTCAATGGAATTTTCTGAGGTACTTTACAAGAAATCGCGGCATGAGATTTTTACTGATGAACAACTCCATCTTACAGAAACGGCGGTGGCTGAGTTCCAACCCCACAGAGAATTATGAAAATCTTGAACTAGAACTACAGGGGGCTTGGGAACCTCCAGACAGTTTGAGGCCTCAAATATTTGATTAAGGTCGAAGATCGTAATATAATGTTCATCGTGAAAACAAAATTACTGAGATGTAAGTGAAAAACAACAAGATGTCGCTTGGGTATGAGCAATGCTTTTTGGGTGGAGAGGGATGGTCTATTCGGGGGGTTGGGTCTTCTTTGGCAGAACTGTGTTGTAGACATTCCAAATTTTTCAGTGGGACATATTGATGCAGTAATTACTGGCGACGGTATCTGCAGACCATGGAGATTCACAGGTTTTTATGGGAATCTCCAAACTTCCATGCGAAAGCATTCATGAGAGCTCTTAAGAAAATTGGCTGCTTTGTCTAGGGTTCTGTGCTTATGTGTGGGTGACTTTAACGAGGTTCTTCACAGGGATGAGTATTTTGGGGTGGAAGAGCGGGTAAATTAGCAGATTGAGGCGTTCAGATGAGTCATTGAGGAGTGTGATCTGATGGATTTTGGGCCCTTTGACTGCTCATTCACTTGGTGTAATGGTCGGAACGGACGGGATTTGGTTCGTGGGAAACTGGATAGAGGACTAATCACATGTGACTGGAAGAGTTTATTTCCAAATGCCAGGGCTTGAGCCTTAGCGAGTCATTGATCATACCATATTCCGATCATCGTCCATTGCAGGGATGATGTGTGTAGTAGGGGCAGACAGCCAAGAACCAAGCTCTACAAATTTGAGAAAATGTGAATGAGATCGGCAGACTGCGAGAATATTATCAAACGAGCATGGAACTTGACAGGAGCAGGTGAGGGTTTGGATGGCATCAAGGCAAGAATTGCAAACATTAGTATAGTGCTAGGGGAATGGAACAGATATTCTTTCGTACATGTCCAGAAGTCCATTAAGGGGTTAACCGAAAAATTGAGCAAACTGAAAACCCAGTTACCAACGGACCACAGTGTGGTGAGGGAGGCAAGTTTGACAAACCAGTTGGATGAACTGTTGACCCGTGATGAGGAAATATGGAAGCATCGCAGTAGGATAGAGTGGCTTCAGTTGGGGGATAGAAACACAGGTTTCTTCCATGCAAAGGCATCCACCAGACAGACCAGGAATTGTATCTGAGGCCTAGAAGATGGAAGTGGGGGTTGGCACACCAACCCACAAGATGTGATTGGTATTTTGATAGATTACTTGGTAGATATTTTTCGTTCGTAAAGTCCCATAACCTGTGATCAGTGGGCTGAGTTTATTCAGAGGAAAGTGCCAGCATAAATGAATAGTATTCTCTTACGAACCTATGATGCGACATAGGTGAAAAGGGCTCTTGATCAGATGGCACCGACAAAAACTCCCGGACCGGATGGCAAACCAGCTGTTTTTTATCAAAGGTACTGGCATATTGTGGGGGACGATGTCACAAAGGCTGTTCTTGATTTTCTAAACTCAGATGTTTCTGTTGATCCTATAAATGATACTTTCATAGTGTTAATCCCAAAAGTAAAATGTCCAAGAAAAGCAAGTGACTTTAGGCCCATCTCGTTATGCAATGTTATCTACAAGATAGCGGCTAAAGTTGTAGCAAATAGATTGAAGATGGCTCTGCCAACTGTAATCCACGAATCTCAGAGTGCTTTTATATAAGGGAGAGTCATCACTGACAATATTCTGATTGCCTTTGAATTATTCCATCACTTGAAGATCAAAAGAACGGGAAATGAAGGTATTATGGCAATAAAGTTGGACATGAACAAAGCATACGACCGGGTTTAGTGGTCTTTTCTGAAGGAAATGATGCATCTTTTGGGTTTTGCTGAGAGGTTTGTGCAGATTATAATGAAATGCATAACGACTGTAAGCTACAAGATTCTGGTGAATGAATAGCCCTCCTCGCCAATCAAGCCATCCAGAGGACTGAGGCAAGGCGGCCCTCTCAAGGCCAAAATAGATAGTGCAATTCAAGGAATAAGGATTTACAGAAATGGGCAACGAATATCTCATCTATTCTTTGCTGACGGTAGCTTACTGTTCTGCAAGGCTAATATAGCTGAAGCACAAGCGATCAAGGACATTCTAAAATCATACGAAGATGTTTCTGGCCAACAGGTAAACCTCAGCAAATCTCCCATCTCTTTTAGCAAGAACACTCCGGCTAATAGCATCTCAAATATCAAGGTTGCGATGGGGGTTGATGTTGTTGCGGAACAAGGGAAATATCTTGGTATACCATCAATAATAGGTAGAACGAAGAAGGAGATTTTTAGACATATCAAAGATCGTGTCTGAGCAATTATTCAGGGATGGGGGGAAAAATTGCAATCACAAGTGGGAAATGAAGTTCTCATCAAAGTAGTAGCACAGGCTATCCCAACTACACTATGGCAGTTTTCAAGATCCCTGCAGGACTTTGTGATGAGATTTCTGGCTTAGTTGCCAGGTATTGGTGGAGAGGCTCAGCGAATGGTCGGAAGATACACTGGAAGAAATGGAATGACCTCTGTCTTAGCAAATCAAATGGGGGCATTGGTTTAAAAAACCTAGAGTATTTTAACCTGGCTATGCTCGCTAAACAGGGATGGTGAATCCTCAACGAACCCCTCTCTCTTGTGGGACGATTCCTGAAAGCTAAATATTCCCCCTCTACGACTTTCTTAGAGGCAAAGGCAGGGCCTAATTCTTCTTATACATGGAAAAGTATCATCGAGGGGAAAGAGATTCTGAGAAAGGGTATCAGATGGAGAGTTGGCAATGGGGAGCAGATTCATGTTTGGAGAGACAAATGGATTCCTAGGGGACACAATTTCAAGGTGATTAGTCCCATGAGACTCAATGAAGCTGACCTTAAACTGGTGGATCTAATTCAGGACAACACGGGGGACTGGAATAGAGATTTGCTAAATCAACTATTCCTCCCCTTTGAGAGTGACGTCATCAGTGCCCTTCCTATTTGCCCTAGAAGACTGGACAAGCTCATTTGGCACTATTTGAAGCATGGAAAATACACCGTTCGATCAGGTTACTACTATGCGGCTGAATCAGGGGAGGAATCTGGAGGGAGCTCAGACTTATCAGCAGTAACGGGCTTTTGGAAAGGGATTTGGTCAGCCAATATTCCGAACAAGGTCAAAATATTCATGTGGCGAGCATGTTTGAATATTCTACCAGTAGGATTGCATCTTTTTAGAAAAAATATCATCCAAGACCTCACTTGTGTATGGTGTGACCAGCAGATTGAAACCACAATTCATTGCCTGAGAGACTGTCCATATGCTGATCAAGTGTGGAGCCATGTCCCCAAATTAGGGGATGGATTGGTGCCACTTAAAAGAAAGAGGGAATTTTCGCACCTGGGCAGAATTGGTGTACAATAAATCTGATAGGAATGCTTTTGTTCTCTTCTGCATGATCAATTGGCGACTTTGATTTGAACGGAACTCTAGACTGATGGGTATCACGATGGGTAAGTCAAAAGCGACGGAAGATATTATTCACATAGCGGGAAAAATGTTGGTAGACTTCAACATAGCAGCACCCACTAGAGAGGTGAGATCCCAACTAACCCTAGAGGTAGTGAAGTGGACTAGACCGCCAAGGAATTCCATAAAGCTAAATTTTAATGGGGCACGATGCAAAGATGGTACAAGCAGCCTATGGTTCATAGCTAGAGACAAAGATGGCACACCTTTAGCTGCAGGGATAATGAAACTCCGAAAATCTAGGGCTGTTCAACAACTCGCCAAATTCGCCCAATAGCACCACATCCGTCCGCCCCACACTGATTCAAGCAAATTTAAAAGGAAGAGAATGGTGGATTGGGCGGATTGTGGATGAAATTTAGCGGGTTAGTTGGTGAGTCGGTTCCAAATTATCCAACCCGCCCAATAATCGACCCGCACCGTATATGTTTTTTAGTTTTAAATTTTTAATCCTAGCGCCTCCTTAAAAACAAAACAGTCAAAATACAAACAAATTAGTAAAATATTACTACAATATTTATTTAAATTTTAAACTGTGACAGCGTGGGTTATAGATTTCTTTAAACTGTTCATTAAATGTTCATTTAAATATTACTGTTTATTGATTTAAACTATTCATTTAAATATTGTTGTTAAATATTTAATTTCACCACGTCATTTTGTTTACATTGTGCAAATAATTTACTTTTAAATATTGCTGAAATTTGAACTGTGGCAGCGGAGTTGTGGATTTATTTGATAACCCACTTAAACAATAAATTTTAGAACTTCAATAATTTATTTAATTTTTAAATTGCCAATCCGCCCAACCTGCCATTGCAAAACCGCTTTAAAAAATAACTAATTCGTCAATTTTATAAAGTGGATAGTTCGGCGGTAAATTTTTTATACCGCTATAAATGATTTGGTTAATGAATTCTTACTCAATTCGCACCGCACCGATCCGCGCACATCCATACGAAAATCTATGGATGCAGATCGTGTGGAAGCCGCGAGGGCAATTTTTGCGGGGCAATTTGTGGTGGGAAGAGGGATGCGAAATGTCCACCTTGAAGGCGATTCTCTTATCGTGATTAATGCTCTCAAATCGAAGGATGACGACCTCTCCAACATTGGCAATCTTATCGACAAATGGCGTGAACTAATCAGTTTTATTCCTAACTTTGAATGCTCCCACATAAAGTGAACAGATAATAGTATCGTTCATGCTCTCTCAAAATTAACACTCCCTGTGAATGAAAAAAAAATTTGGATCTCAATGTTTCTGGCTCATATAAGAGAATTAGCTACCAAGGATTGTATCTGATTTCTCAAGTATTTGTTTCATCAAAAAAAAATTTTAATGGTCTGAAATCATTTTTGAAGGTCCCAAATGAGTTTTCTATAAATTTAATGGGATCAGGACCATTCTTAGAGAATCTAAATGGGTTGCCCAAATTTTTTTAACAGACTTAAAGTCATTTTGGGCTTAAATTTTTAATCTCCATAAATGTTTATTGTACACCTCTCATCGGTTTTTATCACACCAAACCCAAATTTTAAAAGAAAATAATTTTGAGTGTAGACCGAACTTTATTCTTATTATTTCTTGAAAATAATAATTATTATTATTTTAACAAGCGAACGAGAAGATAATTGAGCGTAAGTGAGCGAGATATATGAGTGTATTTCTTCTTTGTTTGGGCTTTATTTATTTATTTATTTTTTGACTAAAATAAGCAACATAAAAATTTACTACTTTGTCTTTTCTAAATTCTTTTATACTTTTATTAAAATTTCTTATTTTTTCAACTCATCTGAATCAAATACTTGTAATAAGGAGGATAAGTCATAAAAATTATGCGATAAATTCTTATTACTAAGATTATAAAGTGACTTTTTTATAGTCGAAAACTGTACTAATTTGGTTAAGATATAGAAAAAATCACTAAAAATAAAAATAAACTAACTAAAATAAGAAAATAAGCAATTATCCTAAATGGGGCCAAAACATATCGGTGGTGTTTGACATTTCTGAGACTAGTAAGTTATAGATTGTACATTGTAGTAGAATTTGTAAGTGTTTAGTAAAAATTATATGTTATAGTTGAAATATAAGAAAAAGTAATTACAACTTGTGTCCAATTTAAAAAAAATTATAACTTATAACTAAAATTAATAGTAAAAAGCTAAAAATCAGCAGCAGCAATTTTATCAAACACTCCAATGATATAT
>JAOTRH010086225.1:0-16849 GCA_034768845.1 Heliamphora exappendiculata | reverse complement strand
CTGATTTTAAAAAAAATCATCTTAAACGTGCTACTTTGTAAAAAATAAAATATCTAAAAAATTTTCATTTAATTAAAATTAATTAATAAAAAAAAATTTAATTTAATTTTTCATTACAAAATATTTTAATTAAAATCGAATTTTTGAATTAATTAAATTAATAAGATAAATAAAATTATTGTATATCATCCACGCAATTAAAATATAAAAATAAATTAAAAATAAGATAAATATCATGATTTTATGATCTATTTAAAACTCTAAAGAGTTTTAATTTTATGTTGAAGATAAGCTTTTATTATCTGATTGTTTCATGATTTTTTGATATTTTTTATATCAAAAAAATCAAGCCAACCAAAACAGCGTTTGGATTGGATTGCTCCGCTGGAAACCTGCTGCGTATGGAATTACTTTGGAAACCGGCGGCTTCTTTTTGGGAATCCACTGTTGTGTTTGCTTGAATCACAACTCCAAGCATCCAAAAAATCCCAACCAATCCAAAAAAATCCCAAAAAAAAACTACTTGCACCGCCTGGGATAGCCGCTGATTTTCTTCATTTAAAAAAAAAAAAAAACTGAAGCTGTTTGGCACTGAAATTGCTTGAATTCCGCCGGTTGCTTCATGAAAAAAAAACAATCAGTCGCTGTTGTTGGCGCCCGAAATTGCGCTGGCAGCTTGGAAACCGCCTGGAATTTCGCTGCTCACTTCGTCACGTTTGGCTGCTGCTGATTGGTTTAAGATGCTGCTGCCCTGCTTCGGAAACTTGCTGGATGGAAAATTGCGCCACTGTTGGTGCCTTTTATTATCAAAAGGAGCCATCCAATCATGGACCACTTTGCACCAATTGTTTGAAACCGGCGGCTTGGTTTATATTTCACTGTTGCGCCGGCTGTTTGTGCGTGCATTTGGCGCACTGTTGCTGGTTTGGCGCACTGTAATACTGCGTTTGGCGTTTGAAACCTGCTGGGGCTGTGTTATTGGATTGGCGCTGCTTCTTGCGCCTGTGTTTGGGAAACTTTGTTTGGGAAATAGGCTGCTGGCGCTGGAGGGTTTAGCTTGGGAACCTGCGGCGGCTTTCCTCCTCTCTCTCTCTCTCTCTCTCTCTCTCTCTCTCTCTTATATAAAAACCAGAAAAAAAACTGGAGAGAGAAAAAAAACTGTAAAGCAAATGCCGGAATCACCGCCGGTTGCCGCCGCCTACCACCGCCGTTTCTTCCATACCTGTTCTTATTTTTTCTTTCTAATAAACTAAAAAAAAAAAAAACTTAAAGAACATAAAAAAAAATTTTATATCGAAACTTATATCCTGTAAACTCATTCGATCTAAAAAAAATTAATTTATTACGGTCAACCCCCGTGATTAAAAAATTAAATTAAATCATCATCTACGCATTCAATTAAATATGAAAAAAATAAATGATTATAAAATCGGGATTAGAACTACTGCAAAACAAAGTTAGCAACAGTTCTAAATCTACCCGACCTCGATAACCGTAAACAAAAAACAAAACGGCTCTTATACTAATTTGTTGGAGGCAATACTGCCAAGATCATTGTTTTTTAAAACGATTTTCGGTAAAAAAAATTAACTGGACGGGAAACGCCGAAACGGACTCCAGATAAAACTTTTAACGACGAACGATCAAAATAAAATCCGTGCAACCAAAGTTAATTTAAAAGAATACCTCTTGTCAATCTAATCTTCAACTACGACTTGATTCCGAGTTGAAGCTTCTATCAGATCTTCTATTGTATTTTTTTACGCGATCCTTGAACGTAGTGTGAGCTACGATCCTCCGAAAATTCGTACCGGTAAGACCCCGATATATTTAAGTCTTGAAAGACAAAAATAATATCATATATCATATATGAAATATGAACTATCAATCTCAAACCGGTTCAGCCTACCCGCGTATATATAGGGCTACAGCAGAGACTTGGGGAGTAATTATGAGTTAGACTTTTAGTGGAACACAAACACCTACAAGCAGTTTATGCAATTAAAGAAAGACGCATAGCGGTATCTGCAATTATGGAAAACCAGTAGCGGTTTCTGCAATTTCTATGAAACACTGAATTACAGTTTACACCACTAAAAAACTATAATTGCACTCTGACCCATAATTTCAAGACTTTCTTGCATTGAGCTCCTATTATTAAATGCTTACCATTTCTCTCAACGTTAAGATTCTTGATACCCGCCAATTAAGTTTAATTACTGACAATTTCATTTAATCGGCATCTTAATATTACTTAAACCCTTCCGCTTAACTTATTTGACCATTGGATAATTAAATCCACTTGCAGGGTTTGGTCCGGTCAAAACTTATAAGCATCTTTAGGGGGTATCGTCAATCCCTATCTTTCGGGACGTGAATTCCGCCAATAATTAATATTTGCCATATAAATAATACCGCTATCCGACTCACTGGGAATATAGACCCATATAAGATCGCACCCTTTAATGAATCAAAATAACGAATATTAAATATATGCAAATCAATAATTATTTTAGGATTAAGAGGATAAGTACTATTCATAATAATCTTGTGGTGCGAATTAATTTATATAGTTAGTAGTCAGTACAAAATTAATTATTCCAAATGTCTCGTTCAATACACACAAAATGTACTGGCACCGAGAGTTGGAACAATAGACGACGCTATTATCTGTTCCTCGTAACCAAGACAGGCCTATTAAAACTCTGTGGCACATTTGTACCGATTGTATGTTTATTTTCATATAAATTGTGAACATAAAATTTATATTCTGTAAGAACCTAAAATTTAGTCTTCTATGTGTAAGCCGTACTCTACACAGCAGATTAAATACTATATAGAATATTGGACATCAATGCATAACAAAGAAATAATACGTATACATTGCTCATAAAGGTTCTCATAAAATGAAAAACTAATTTTATTAAAATAAAATTAAATACTAGAAAATATGATTTTCAGTATAGAAACCATAACAAACCCCAACCCATCATATTTAACATACAAACTCTAGCCATTTTATTAAACCTAGTTAGCTTAACTACCAAACCTAGACTCGATAAAAAAATATTCTCTCCCATGTCTGCAACCATGGTTACCTCCAAAATTGAGGCTTTTGATAGAAAGATAAAACATGACCAGATGACGAATGACATTGCCTACATTCGAATTACATTAGAGAAATTGGAAGCCATCTTTTTGAAAGATAAGGAAGAGAAAGAGGCTATTGTTAGTGGAATTTTAGGTGCTTATCTACTACAAATTTTTGTGCACCAATGCATGGTAGATGATTCACAATTGACTAGGGTAAACAACGGTTCTAAATTGGACGTTCCAGATTTTAACGAGAGCCAAGATAAATTTAATCCTACTTTCTCTTATGAGATTAGTAATTTTATTTCTTCTCTAACCATTGAAGAGCAAGACGTTCCTATGTAGAACACAGTTTCAACAAATGAAGAGCTTCTTGAATATAAATATGTGCTCAACTTGTCCCATCTCATTGATGGCCATCTAACCAAAGATATCAACAAGCCAGACTTAATTTATTTTTTTAGGATTGAAGATTTTTTTTGAGTTATCAAATCAAGTTTTGTGAATCTTGTCAATTGTTTTACGATCAAGATCACGTGGAACAAGAAGAAACTACCACAGTTCATCTATTCAAAATATTTGATTATTTGGCATGAACGAGTTCAGTATTTCAAGGCGACCTCAAGGTCGAGTTCTTTTTCTTAGTTGAGAAAAGTGAGGTAGAATATAGGACCATCTTTGCAATTTTGTTTCTTTTATTTAATAATTAGTTTTATTTGGATTATCTATTAATTAGGAATTTATTTTATTTCATCTAGTTTAAGATTCTAGTTTATCTTTTAATTACAATTTTTATATTTATTTTCTTTTTGTTTAGGATTCTACTTTGTCTTTTAATTAAGGTTTTTTTTTTTATTTCCTTTTCGTTTAGGATTTTAGTTTCCTTTTAGATTAGGGTTTTAAGTTTATAAATAAAAGACTTACTTAATGTATTGTATAGAATTTGATTAATGAAAAGTTGAGTTTAAGGCTGTGGTCATGTGTTAGGGTTTCGATCTTTTGTAGTACCTTCCTACCCTTTTCATCCCCTCAATGTGCTGCATCACTAACCCTCCCAATACAAAAATCGAGGCAAACATCACTAGCTAATGACATTGTTTATATCGTTAGAGGTGAGTGCCTATTATATCGAATATTATGTCTAATATTTTAGAATTAGTGAAAGTAAGGATCCAGATGATGATGATGTAATAAAGGAACGGGATGATGTTAATCTTCATTTTTCCTTGTCATTTTATTTGTTTAAATCGTTTAAGCACTTTAATACTTCTCTTGATTCTTGTCCGACAAGGAGAGGAAAAAAATATTCTGTACCATAATGAAAGTTTTTGACAGATATAGGCTCAATTGGTTTTATTATGAGCAATTTAACATGCCTTCTCTAACAAGAAGGAAAACTGTATTTGTACCATTAATAATTGTTTGAAATATATAGATTTGAATGGTTCTTCTCATGAACCTGGCTGATTACACTGTTTTGGAAATTGATACCTTGGTTTGATGAGCATTTTGAGGCAGTTGTGGTTACATGCTTTAAGAAATATCCACCATTAGCTTTTTTGGACTTAATAAAAAAAAATCAACATGGCCCTCGTTTGCTAACTTGGCTTAAAGTAGGTTTTTTATTTTTTTTATTTTTTTATATACATTTTTTTAGCTTTAAACCAAATAAGTAAAAAATTCGTTTGATTAACAAGTGACTTTAAGCTACCGTGTAGAGAGAAAATGTTACTTTATGACCATTGATTTTTTCAGAACTTTAAGCAAAAAGGCTAAAAGATGGCTATAAGCTGGTTACAAAATGTGGCCCATTGGTAAAACCAACAATGTTTCCTGCAATTTCTTTTGTGCTGAATACAGAGTTTGTCAGCTGACTCGGCACACGTTACCTGAAGTTTGCTCATACACCCAAATGTTGGCCGTTGGAGAACTTGAAATCTAATGCATCGGAAGTTCTTTGGTCATGGAATATGCTTACGCACCCGTGTTGGCCGCCAGAGAACTTGACCTCTATCGCATTAGAATTTCTTTTGTTATACAATTGATCCAGGGTATTAACCGGAGATGTTAGTGCTCGATGGATATTGCCTTTATTTTAGTAATTGTAGACCATCAGATGCTTACAATATCGTGAATTTTTCTGACATGCTTAAATGTGTGCATTGGGTTATTATAGGGAGCATTTTCTCCTTTTGTGATGCTTCATAGTGGAATGACAATCTTGCTAAAGCTTGATTAGTTTAGCATACAGTGTTAGCCTACCCAACATTGATCTGGCTGGACGGAAAATGTTGAATGCCATCTCAAATTGATGAGAGAATGTAACTAATCTCTTCGTACTATTAGTTTGCATAAAATGACAATACCTGCATTTCCAGTTATTCCGTCTTCAATTATGCATACAAAGTTACTATGAGGTTACATTTATTGGCCCCATAAGCTAGTTTTTCTTCTTATGCTTATTGATTTAAGTAGAACAATGCTTATTTGTTGTTTGGAACCATAAACACACATGGAACATTTGATTACTTCACAATGTTACCCAATTCTCACTGCATATTAACAATGGCTTTTCTTTTCTGCAGGCTATTCAATCTTAAGTTTTGATTTGCTTTAACTTTTCATGAGAAGCTGCATGTATATAGCTCCACTGATTTGTACAAACCTCTTGTTCGCAATCCTAACATTATCTTCCCACTTCGCTTGTAATGCATTTACCTTTAGACCATTGTATTTTATTATTTGCTCTAGTGTATAGCTCATAGCTGTTACTTCTAGTTTGTGTAAGTTCTCTTTTTCAAATTTTCCTGAACCTGTGAAGTTTTGATAATTTTGGCTATTTCCAAAGCTCCGACACGGTTTCCTATCTTATATTTGATAGATCGATCATTGGGACTATTATTAACTAGCTTCATGGAACCCCTTAGTAGTTAACGAGGAGAGTATTACTATTTGAAATAGTCGTTGTCATCCCGACAGCATCGCGCTGTTGGGATCGGTCCATGTTGAGTTTCATTTTGATGATTCAAATGGGTTGGAATCATAGATGAAAATAATCAGATTGATCCAATAAATGTTGCTACATAATTTCATCTCATTTGTCTACAAAACATCGAACGGTATGTTTTTGAATCCGCCCAATTTTTTTTGAAGATGTGATAAAATTATATGGTTGTGATTATGAGATCAATTTGTTTTTTGTTTTTTTATGGATGATTTATACACTAAGCTCTATAAATGAACGACTTTAATCATCAAATAGGATCAAAGGCACTGGGCTCCACTCAACCCAACAACACGGTTTTGTTGGAATAACCAACAGAAGAGAAGCTTGGCCCTTTTTATTCTCTTAGGGCAGAAGCCTTACTATGGCATGCTGTACTATCATAGCAGAGTTTGTTGTAATGTTATGTATGAGTTAGATTGTACTGATGCATTAGTGCTTTCGGAACCACATGGGGTAGTGATGTAGGTTAATGTCGATGTCACGTTCCCGCTGTTTTATATTGGACCAAGCAGTGTGTCATGACCCGAACCAGGGTGGACCCACAATTGGCTCACCAGCCAATGACTTCGTCACTCAAGACCTAACTAAACAACTTTGGTACTTAAAAGAGTGCAAAAATTGAAATTTTAAACAAGAATGCTTATAATGGAGGACTCATTTGGTATGCTAGATGGAATTGAATAGGATATGAGGAATAAATAATATTGTGGGTTCTACGTGTTCTTTTCAATACCAGGAGATTATGATCTGAATTATGAGAAATTTGATTCATATTTAGTTAGGATAGGATAAAGAATAAAATAAGAATTGTAGAGTTAGTTTTGATCGTTAGATAAAGAGAAAAGATTATCTTGAGCTTGGTATTAATAATACCAAAGGGGCTTGATATTATTAATACCATGAATGAGGTATTATTAGTTCCTCATTTGTCGGATAATTAGTCCTAATTTTGCGATACAAACACGGAATAACTATTCCCATGAAACAAAATCTGATTTGTGGACTCCACATATTTTTTAATCCAATTCACTCCGAAGCTTGTCCACCAATCCAGGCATGTTCTAAGTTCCTTAGTTATACTATTCAAGTCCAGACATCCAAAGCTAGAATTAGAAGCAATTAAAGTGCCCATGCCTGATATTGCAGATTCATATAACGTCACTCAAAAGTTATTTTGACACCACGTATAAATAAGAAATAACAAAAGATTGGTCAAGCAGTCCTAGTTGGATTGGACTCTTGTCAAGAAATTGTTGATCTCTTGAAAACAATTCCATAAGCCAAAACTTGTGTGAGATGTATACTAAGGCTACTACATTTTTCAATATGTAAGGCATTTAAAAAACACTACTCTTTAATAAAGAAACAATTTAAGTAAATATGTGCATTTACAGAAGATATATACATCCTAAGCATTTTATGAAAACATATATTCTTAGATTGTAACAATGCAATCTATTGGGCATCATACATCATATATTCATGGATTGTTACTATGCAATCTATTTGGCAAAATTAATATGGTGTATTGTTTACAACTTATCTGTCTGATAAGGGAGCAATTTTTATGAAGTAATGAGTTATATACGTCAAACATTCGCTACTCTTTTTCTATTTTATATCGCTATTTATTTTAACGTCTTTTAGCATACAGGATAATCGAGGGACGCACCAAGCATATCAAAGCATCTCATGATTTAGTGTCCATAGATCTCAAAACCTTTTTTTAGCCAAAGTTCACTGGTTAGTTGGTTTGTAGAAAGATAACAATTTATAGTTTTAAGATCATAATTCGAATATTGCACATATATAATAATATGTTTTTTTTTAATCAGAAAAGCATATTTGTAAATGTAAATCTTTTGCATAAAATTCATGTAACAAAGTGCACTCACTTTAAGAAGTTAGGTTTTGAAACGTACGTTCTACCATGTAAATAGGTAAGTATGACTTAGACTTGGGGTGAAAATAAAAAATAGTGCTCCTACGAAGCCTAGGGTTTGAGTGTTGGTTAAGATATTTGTATTCCATCGGTAGTTCAACATAGGTCTAATCCAAAAGTCTAAGATCAACGGTAAACCTTGTTTTCGAAGTTTAGGATATGTTTAGATGTGTAAGAATTAGGAAATCATAGGTTTGTTTTATTTTTTTAAAGTTTCAAATTCTGCCTCTTTAAAGGAAAAAATATAAAAGACATCTCAAAACTCTTTCAAAAATGATGAAAATTTGCAGGGTTATAGCTTAGAGAGTCTAGAATCATCCCTAACTAGCCACTTGTCAAAATCAAAAAAAGGTTAATAAAAATATCAAGAATACTTTGTTGTGTCCAAATTGGACACTCTTTGATAAAAATTTATTTTTTTCTTTTTGGTCTAATGAAAAATTTTCAAATCAATTTTATTGAAAGCATATTGATAGAGCTTTAAGACCATAGGTTATGGGATTTAAATGGGGTTCGGGAGAAATCGGTAGGGTTGATCAAAGTTTGCACAAATAAAAGAAAGTACTATACAAAACAGTGAACTTTGAAAAATTCCAGAAAAATCTAAAGAAATAATTTGGATGCAAGGTTTGAATCCAAAGAAAGATCTATAAGTCTACTTTCATATAAAAAAAAAAAACAAAAAAAAACAAACAAAGCGTGGTGCACAAAAACTATTTGAGCGAAATCCAATTAAAGTCCTCCAAGAGTTGGTTCTTAAAGGACTATTTGAGCGAAATCCAATTAAACTATAATTTGCAAAAGTGAAACAGATTGTGCTTCTGTGACAAATATAACAGTGTCTATTCTTGGTGTTTCATTGTTAACACATAAGGATTATGGTAAAGATCAAGGCTTGTGATTGATGGAGAGGATTCAAGCTCTTGAATGTGATTGAACCAAGTGAGAAGTTGGGTGCTTGGTGGTGCACAAAAACTCTCACCTTGGTGGTGTACTCTCTGCTTCCTTTCTTGTTGTTGCCTGCACCTTCCAAGAATCTTCTCTCTCTCTCTCTCTCTCTCTCTCTCTCTCTCTCTCTCTCTCTCTCTCTCTCTCTCTCTCTCACTTCAAATGCTCAGGGAATGTGGAGATGAGGAATTAAGGTTCTATTTATAGGGGTAAGAACTGATTTTGCATGGGATGGGTGTGCAATGTGTCAAGAAGGTGGCAGTGGTTTGTGGGGAAAATGGTTGTCTCCATTATCATATGTGGATTGTATCAAGAATGGTCAATACTTAAGAGATTTCTCTGATCCTAGCCATGTGATGCAAAAATATGTGAGACTTGATTTGGGTCCAAGGGAATTTAAAATTATTTTTGGGCCCATCTTGGATTATATTTGGGCTTAAATTAGAGGTACATTGGGCCTCACGGGTTATGAGGATATAAATGGGCCACCTTGATTTTAATTGTTTGTGTTGGACTCAAAGTGGCTTGGATGATTTCTTTTAGGGTTAAATTCATTTTACCCCCATTTCGTTTGCCCTATGTGCGACCCTCTGATTTTCAGAATAATCACATATCTCCTTATGATTTGTGTACTTAAATGCACTGTCTCTTTTTTCATCCAAACTACTGGTTTGCATCTTTTTAAAACCAAAATGCTCTAATAAAATTATTCAATTTTCAAAGTGTGCCACTTGTGCCCCTTTCTTGTTGCATTCTTTCTCTCTCTTGAAGTACTTGTTTATGTTCCCCCACTTCTCTTTAGACGTCTTCGCGTTTCGATTGTAACCTTTTTTTTTTTTAATTGAAGACGGGATATCTTCCCATAGAGGTCCTTTTGGTGATCCATTATCTTGATATTGCAATTTCAGATTAGCTCTAAGCCTAATCAATGTCTCCACTTTCGGTTTCGGCCACCGTGAAGACCCTGTTGGAGTTGAATTCTCTGCCGTGCCGTTCTCTTTTGGGGCGATGTTGATGGTAACTTTTTCGTTTGGAATTGGAATTGGAATTGGGTTTTCCGGAAACTGAAGTAGGTTTGGGTTTGTTTGATCAGAGATCTTCTGCAGGAAATCAATCACAGCGGCGTCTTTAGCTGCAGAAATTGCTCTTTCTTGTGCCAAAATCTCTTTCTCTCTCTTCATCCTTGTTATTTCCTGCATTTTCCAAGCTTCTTTTCTCTCCACCCGATCCTTCTCGCACTTCTCCTACCCCTCTAGTAACTTTTATTTATTTATTTGTAAACTCTCTTGTTTTTCCAACACTCCTTCATCAATCAAGAAGAGAAGTAAAATGGGGAATTACTTCTTTCTCCCGTTAAATTCCAATTCTTTCCTCGACGTAGAGGTTAACATTGCGAAGTCCAAACTGAAATTTAAACAAGTAATTGCTATATATATATATATATATATATATATATCTGTTTGTAAAAGATTCGTAGTGGTTTTGTGTTGTATCAGAGCTAGCATAAACAGGGTATGCCTGTTAAATATTTGTATACTTATGTGGCTAAGTATTCTTATGTATAAATATTTTTTAGTTAGCATGTATTTTCATTTATAATACTTATACTTAGATGCTTGGTTATGGTTAGTCACCTAAGTTGCGTTGGTTATGGCGTAAGGTCCGTTTACCAAGATGGTTGGACAACCAGTAATATCATAAATCGTTAACAGACGTATAATCAAAACTCACTTATAAGTATTCTAATTTAGATACAATCTAGCACAAAAGTATGAAGACATACTAATACTTGTCTCATATAAATATATTTCTTTTAATGCTTTCACGCTTTAAGCTTGATAAATTTGTAAAAAATGCTAAAATTGTTGAGTTTTTTCAAACTTATCAACTTAATAAATAGAGCATACATTCTGTTAAATCAAAGTTGATTTACAAGGTAGGTCTATTTGACTTCAAAAGTCAAAAGTTGTAAAAACACTTGAACAATCTATTTGTTTAGATAATCAAGAATAAACTCTTCAACTTATTAGTTTAACAGACATACAAACATATTTGCATAAATATCAATATTTACATATTAGTTTAATACAAATAACTCTTAAATCTTTAACCCTTTTAAGAGTTAATGGTAGCATTAATGCAACCCTACGAGATGGTAGATGTAATAATTTTGTTTCATCTCTTATGGGTGTTGCACATACTAGTCTATGCCATGGACCAGTCTATTTTAATGTATATCCAAATTTAAATTTATCGTTATTTAATGCAAATCTTTTTGATGTAGTAACTTGAAATTTACAAATGTATGGTTATGATTTTTTTTTCCGGATAAAAAATCATTGTTGTTATTTATCGTATACATTATAAAGTAATGAATACTTTATGCCCAAATGCTGTTCTACACAGTGACCCTAGCAAAACCACTGTGATTGAAAGTAATCTTTTAACCACATAAATTGCTTGACTACGTTTGATCCGTGAGATGAAATCAAATTTCCCACCAAATGGACTATCCCAAGGGCTGTTATGCCTAGACCTATGTTGGACAGTACCGTAGATCAAATTGTCCAAAATGCCTGAGGAGATATTGAAATCTCTTTTGCAGGTTTAAATCTGAATCATCCGTTAACTAAGTATCTCTTCTAGAAGACCACCTATTTTATTGTATTTCATATTCGTAATCTAGTAAACTTTCTAATTTTGAGTCTACTACATCAGAATTACTTGATAAAACTTCTGTCATAGCTAATTTAGGTCAACAGCCTGAATCCATTTCTGCATCTTTTTTAACATGTCTTAGAATTTCTGCACAACAAATTTCCTATAGAATTTATTCTTCATCATTCGAAGATGTTCCTCAAAAAACATCACCAACCGTCTCAGAAATGAGTTTTCATATGTAAGGCCTATGGATTTTACACCCAACTCTTTTCTCCGACAAATAATCAGTAAAGAATTTCATACTGAAACTCACACCGAGTTTAGGTAAAAATTCTTTTCTACTTATACTCGAGATCAACAAAATATTATTCAAAATATTTTTTATTAAGATCTTGAAAGACAGCAAAAGGCTATTTTCTTCAAAGAATGGTTTGATGTATGGTCTTATAATGAAGACCATCTTGGTATAATATATGACTTTAAGAAGGCTTGGACTAAGAATGATGGCATCTATATGCCTTCAGTTCATCCACCTCATGAACATATCTGTCTTCTTACCAGTCCTAAACCTTTAGAAGCTAATCCTTATGTTTCATTAAACGATTCCAATATGTCTACCATTACTAAATCACAAATGAAACAACTTACTTTTACTAATTTAAATCTGTAAACAATTAGTAATCAACTTAACTGAGCAGAAAAACATGTTGATAAAGTTTTAATTCATTCACGTTATCCTGTTAAAACTCCTAAAGCCTTAGGGAAAAAACAAATTTATTTACAACCAACTCGTCCTGTTTTTGGATTTAAATTATCCAGTCAGAAAATGGACAATGAGTTTGCTGAAATATTAATCTCAAAATTAGGATCTTTAAAAATGAAAGAATATGAAAAATAGATTAATATTTTAGACCAATTATCATATTCAGAAGATTCATTATCTGATACTGAATCTGAGCCAGATTAAACTCTAACTCAGATCCAAAATCTTCAATCTATGTTTACTCCCTAAGTAAATAAGATTGAGTATGAACCTTCTGGTAAAACTTATTACCAACGTCCAACTTCTATGAATTTGTTATGGGAAGAAGATTTCTTCCAAATACAAAATTCGTACGATGGAAAGACCATTTATGAATGAAATATTGATGGTTGATCTGAATATCGAAATTTTAAAATTATTCATAAGATGATGATGTATGCCTGTACATGTCGAGCTGTTGGTAATACAGACCAACAAATAGCAGAACACATATCTAATGGATTCACAGATTCCTTAAAAGGCTGGTTTGACAACTGTCTTACTGAAGGACAGAAGCATGAAATATTTTATGCTATCAAAACTGAATATGGAACGACTATTGATACTACCACTGGTCAGCCTAGTCAATTTAGCCAATTAGTGCAAGATGCAGTTTGTTGGCACTCATTCTCAAAAGCATGAAAGATCTAGAGAGCTTTTTCAGAATCTTCGATATCCTTTCTTAACCCATTTTCGATAGTATAAGGATGTCTTCTTAACACGCATTATGCAAAAAAAATTATGCTAATGCAGAAAACTGGAAAGCCAAATTTATTGATGGCTTACCTACTCTTTTTGTCAAAAAAGTTCGACAAAAACTTAAAAATCAATATGATGGTCATTCTATATCTTACTATCAGTATACGTATGGATACATCATATCTGTCTGTACCCAAGTTGGATTAGGTATTTGTAATGATATTAAATTACAATAGCTTCTTAAAAAACAAAACTTAACTAGTAAACAAAAAATTGAAGCATTTTGTCAACAATTTGCTTATGATGTACCTGTAAAGTTTTCGAAGAAAAGTAAGCATAAGCGTTCTTCTCATCATAAAGATCAGGATAGATCTAGAAAGTATAAAAGGAGAAAACATTATACTAAATCTAAATCTAAACTTGAATCTTCTTTCAGAAGAAATTATCCAAAACAATCATTAAAAAAAAGAAAATCTAAATCTGATACTCGCTGTTACAAATGTAGCAAAATTGGCTACTATGCTAACAGATGTTCAACAAAACAGAAGTTGAATGAACTTCAAAATGAAAACTTGAGATTGCAATTAAGTAAATTATTACTTAATAGTACTTCTGAGTCTGAATCTGAATCTTTCCATAAAGATATCATTTCTTTCTCTTCATCTGATGAAAGATCGATGAAAAAATAATATAACTATAATGGTAAATGTTCTATGAATGAATTTATCACAAAACAAGATTCTAATAATTACTGGAAAGCCATTTGTGAATTAAATGGTTTAAACGTTCTTACTAGTAATCAACATGATATGATTAAAGTGTTATAACACATTAAAGATCTTACAGCTAAAAAGAAATTTCTTGAATTTCTTTTAACTCAGACTCCAACATCATGAAAATCTGATAATGTTGTTATGACTTCATCAAATCGAAGTTAAATCGTATAGATGATGGTTATGATAAATCAATAACTATTCATAATTTAAATAAATAAATAAAATTTCTTAAAACAGAAATTAAGCAATTAAAATTGTTTAATCAACAGTATGAAATGGATCTTTTTACTATTAGATCAAGACTCTTTGATCTTGAAAGAAATACATCTATTAGTCAGGAAGATAACCAGAAAGATGAGAAAATTGAAACCCTTACTCTTTTTGGAGAATTATCTCCATTCTTTAACCTTTTTCAGAAGGTTACACAAAAAAAATGGTATATTCAAATTAATTTTGTAATTATCAAAGAATATACTATTAAAAATGCTATTGCTTTGGTCGATAGTAGAGCTGATATGAATTGTGTACAAGAAGGTATTGTTCCTATACAATACTTTGAAAAAATTACACAATTCTTAACTGCAGCTAGTGGTACACATATGAAAACACAATACAAATTATCTACAATTTTTATTTGTAACAAAGGTGTCTTCTTACCAGCAGTCTTTCTTTTGTTACAAAATCTGTAACAACAAGTTATTTTAGGGACTCCCTTTCTTAACTTGTTAATGTCAATTAGCAAAATTAATTCAAAAGGAATCTCAAGTAGTTATAAAGGTAATGAAGTTTACTTCTCCTTTATTACTAATTCTGAAACTAAAATCCTTAATAAAATTAAAATTTTAATTTTACTTAAAGAAAATTAATTAAATTCACTATCTAAATTTTTTTATAATGAATATAAATCAACAACTTCTACATCCTGATCTTCAACAAAAAATTAAAAATGTAGAATTACAATTTACTATTGAGATATGTAGTAATTTATCACATACTTTTTGGAATAGAAAAAAGCACAATGTGCTTCTTTTTTATAGATCAGGATTTGATGAAACTCAAATTTCTACACAAGCAAGACCTAGTCAGATGAAATCTAACCATCTGAAAATGTGCAAGAAGGAAATTCAAGACCTTCTTGACAAATTGGGATCGTCTAATGAAATATAAGAACCAGCTTCTAAAGGTTTAGGACTGGTAGGAAGACAGATAGGTTCATGAGGTCGATGAACTGAAGTCACAGAGGTGCCATCAGTTTTAGTCCAAACCTTCTTAAAGTTAGATATCATAGCAAGGTGGTCTTGATTATAAGACCATACATCAAACCATTCTTTAAAGAAAATATCTTTTTCCTGTCTTTTAAGATCTTAATAAAAAATATTTTGAATAATTTTTTGTTGATCTCGAGTATAAGTAGAAAAGAATTTTTGCCTAAACTCGGTGTGAGTTTTGGTATGAAATTATTTACTGATTATCTGTCAGAGAAAAGAGTTGGGTGTAAAATCCATAAACCTTACATATGAAAACTCATTTCTGAGACTGTTGGTGATGTTTTTCGAGGAACATTTTCGGATGGTGAAGAATAAATTTCGTGGGAATTTGTTGTTCAGAAATTCAAAGACCTGTTAAAACAGATGCAGAAGTGGATTCACGCTTTTGACCTAAATTAGCTATGGTAGAAGTTTCATCAGGTAATCTTGATGTAGTAGGCTTAAAATTAAAAAGTCTACTATATGAAATATGATAACAAGGTGGCCTTCTAGAAGAGGTACTTCTAGTTAACGGATGATTCAGATTTAGACCTGCAAAAGAGATTTGAATATCTCCTCAGGCATTCTGGACAATTTGATCTACGTTACTGTCCAACATACGTCTAGGCATAAGAGCCCTTGGGATAGTCCATTTGGTGAAAATTTTGATTTTATCCCACTGGATCAAACGTGGTCTGGCAATTTGTGTGGTCAAAATATTACTTTCAATCACAGTAGTTTTGTTAGGGTCATTGCGTAGAACAGCGTTTGGGCATAAAGTATTCATTACTTTATAATGTATACGATAAATAACAACAATTGTTTTTTATTCAAAAAAAAAATCATAACCATTCGTTTGCAAATTTCAAGTTACTGTATCAAAAAAGATTTACATCAGATAACAATAAATTTAAATTCAGATATACATTAAAATAAACTGGTCCATGGCATAGACTAGTCTGTGCAACACCCATAAGAGATGAAACAAAATTATTACATTTACCATCTCGTAGGGTTGCATTAATGCTACCATTAACTCTTAAAATGGTTAAAGGTTTAAAAGTTATTTGTATTAAATCAATATGTAAATATTGCTATTTATGCAAATATGTTTGTATGTCTCTTAAACTAATAAGTTGTAGAGTTTATTCTTGATTATTAAAACAAATATATTGTTTAAGAGTTTTTACAGTTTTTTGACTCTTGAAGTCAAATAGACCTATCTTGTAAATCAATTTTGATTCAACAGAATGTATGATCTATTTATTAAGTTGTTGAGTTTGAGAAAACTCAACAATTTCACTATTTTTTTACAGATTTATCAGGCTTAAAGCGTACAAGCATTAAGAGAAATATACTTATATGAGATAAGTATTAGTATGTCTTCATACTTCTGTGCTAGATTATATCTAAATTAGAATACTTATAAGTGAGTTTTGGTTATACGTTTATCAACGATTTATGGTATCACTGGTTATCCAACCATCTCGGTAAACAAGCCTTACATCCTAACCAACGCGACTTGGTGACATACCATAACCAAACATCAAGTGTAAGTATTTTAAATGAAAATACATGCTAACTTAAAAGTATTTATACATAAAAATACTTAGCCATATAAGTATACAGATATTTAACATGACATACCCTGTTTATGCTGGCTCTGATATCAAA